>CAJHQP010002818.1:0-77804 GCA_905132765.1 Moricandia arvensis | reverse complement strand
TATAGTATGTATTATTTATAGAATGTGGAATGTATCTTTCATTAGAGGTAATAGAATACAATATATAGATGATGCAGTACGTAGAGCTAGGTTAATAACATTTACATATGAACCCTTTCCTTATCTACATCTAAGTCCTCAATACGCCCCCTCAAGATGGAGGGACTCTTGTGACTCCAATTTGGATGTAGCTAGAAGAAATGTGGACGACTTAGAGGCTTTGTGAGAGCGTCAAGCCAGCTGATCTTTGGTGGAGATATGTGAAACCCGAATCATGCCAAGCTGTACCATATTTCTGATGAAGTGATAATCAATAGCAATATGCTTCATCCTCGAGTGAAAAACTGGGTTTTGCACATAGGTAAGTGGCACCCACATTATCACAATATATCACTGGGACTTCCTGTATTTTGATTCCTAACTCCTAGAGCAAAGAGCAAATCCAGGCGAACCTCCGAAGCTGTGTTCGCAACAGCTCTATATTCGGCCTCTGTGGATGAACCGGGCGGACTCCATGTTGCTTTTTAGATGACCAAGACACCGTGTAGACCCAAGATAAATCACATAGGCGTTAGTAGATACATAGTCGTCGGTATCGCCTGCCCAATCAGCATCCATAAACGCATGAAGTGTGAGTGGTGATCCAACCCGCATATGATACCATGGCTGTTGTGCCAGCTAAGTAACGCAACACCCGTTTTGCTGCTTGCCAATGGTTATCAGTTGGTTGGTGCATGACTGAGATAACCGATTAACCGCGGAAAGAAATATCTGGCCTCGGTGAATGCAAGGTACTGAGAGACACAACTATCGAACGATATTGGGACGCATCTGATAGCGAGCACACCATCATTTAATTTTAACTTCGGTTGTGGTCTGCATAGGTGTAGACACTGTTTTTGCGCGTCAACCATGTTCGTGCGATGTGAGCAAATACCAGAATGTATCTTCGTTGCATGAGATGCAATCCATTGGCTGATCTTGTCACCTCAATGCCCAAGAAGTAGTGAAGTCAGGTGGATCCTTGATAGAAAATCGAGTAGCCAAACGATTGAAGAACACAGAAGACATGGTGTGAGTCGCTACCGGTAACAACTATATCATCAACGTAAACAAGATAAACGTTTAACGAGACCCAGAAGTGGAAGTGAATAAAGATGTATCTGCGAGTGAGTTCCAAATTCCAATCTCAAGTAAGTGATTTCTTCAGGGCCATGTACCAGGCACGAGGAGCTTGTTTGAGTCCGTAAATGGGGTTTCTTCAAGCGACAAACATGATGAGGTCGTCAGTATCAACGAACCCTGGAGTGTGAGTCATGTAAACTTCTTCTTGAAGCTCCCTTGAAGGAAGGTGTTTGTTAACATCCAGTTGCTTAATCCGGCCACCCTCTGTTAACTGCAATATCCAACACTAACCGGATCGTGGTTGACTTATAACAGGACTGAAAGTCTCACTATAATCGACACCATACCGCTGTGTGTTGCCGCGTGCAACTAAACGTGCCTTTGGACGGTTCAACTTCGCCATTCGCCAAATACTTAGTGTGTATACCATCGGCAGCTAACTAAGTTCTGGGAGGGATGTGACGGCACTAACTCCCATGTACCGTACTGAATTTGAGCATCATTACTCCGTTGACCTCGCCTTACGCCAGCGCTCATCCTTGAGAGCTTGAGGTGACGGATCTTGGTTCTGGATTCAAATATATCCTCGTAGAAACACTGTAACTGAAGCGGGAGTTTGGTTTGACGATCTTGTTCTTCGCTCGTGTTCGCATAGAATGTTGATTCTGCGGTGGTTCAATTTGATTGTGAAGAGCTGGATTTTGTGGGTTCTGGGTGATTGATTATTTTGACGGTGGTTGTATTTGTGGTTCAATGGGTTGAGAGGAATGGGGGAAGGGATTGGGTGTAGGTGTAAGAGTGTCGGGTTTTGGGGCTTCATTTGTTTGGTGGTTAGTCTGGGCCGTGGGTGTCGGCCCATTTTGATTGGAAGCAATGGCCAGAGACTGAGAAGGAGAAGAAGAAGACGATAGAGATGGGAGAAGACGATACCTGAGTTTTGCCGAGGGTGAGATCGGAGATGATGAGACATGAGGCGTGGTGGCGGTTAGAATCGAAGCACGGGGAGACCGGTGTTATACCTTGGGGGCGGCGCATTATGAAGAGGAACACGAGTGAGCAATGTGAGACATTGATCTCGAGACTTCATCTTCAGTTGCAGAAGCGGTTGATTTGCAAGGTGCATCAATGGAGAATGGGAAAACCGATTCTTGAAAAGTGACATGACGTGAAGTATACAAACCGGCCTGTGGGTAAGTGAAGACACAAGTATGGTGCTCTGACTCGTCGAGTAGCCAAGGAAGACACTACGGGTTTTGACCGATCATCATGCTTATGCTTGGTATAAGGTCGCAACCAGGGGAAGCAACCAGCAGCCAAAAAACGCGAAGTCGATTGTAATTCGGAGGTTTTCTGGAAAAGCTTCTCGTATGGTGATTGATAGGCGAGATTCGGCGTCGGTAGCTGTTGATCAGATAAATGGCTGTAGCAAAAGCGAATGGCCAGTATGTCTTTGGCATACAGCTTGAGACATAAGTGTGAGTCCTGTTTCAACAACATGGCGGTGCTTCCCTCTCTGCAGTACCGTTGTGCTCCGGGTGTGTGAGGAGGTGATGTCAGATGGGAAATGCCTTGACTTAAGGTATGTTTCATGCCACCAAACTCTCCACCATTATCAGAAAATAATGTCCAATCCTTGTCTGAAAACGATTTTCGACAAGTTCCTTGTAGGCGACAAATATGCTTGGACTTGGGGACTTTTGTTTAAGTGGGTTAAAGCCAAGTATACTTGGTGAAGTGATCGACGAGGATTAAGTAATATTTGTACTGGTCAGTAGAAAGGATGGGTGATGACCAGACATCAGTTTGAAGATAACTTCAAGAGGTCGTGTGGAGTTGATACTTGAAGTAGTAAAAAGAAAGCTTATGGCTCTTATTAATCAAGCAATCTGAGCAAGACAATGTTTTTGAAGATACTGAGAAACATGAAGAGAAAACTTGGGAAGTGTTTTGTGTAAAATGGAAGAGGATGATGTCCCAAACGGAATGCCAAGAAGATAATGATGTCTTTGATGATGACACAAAACATAGCCGCAGGAACAAAGTTCATCGTCGGCCATTGATACAGCTTCTCCTTAGTTCTGCCTTGGATTAACCGGGTCCCCGTGCTCAGATCCTTCACCTGAAAAGAATGATGGAAAGAATTCGACGGAGACTTGGTTAGTGTTACATTAAACCATACACAGAAATTAAATTCTTATGTATGTTAGGCACACATAAAAATATCATTCAACACAAGAGGTTTGTTTTGAGAAGGAAGTGTAGTTGAAACCAGTATGGGTTATCGACTGATTTGATCCATCTGCGATGACAACCCCTCACCTCCTTCATACGGTTGATGCAGAGACAGGTTCTGTAAATCAGGAGGTGATATGATGGGTAGCTCCACTGTCGAGAAGCCATTGATTTGCATTGTAGGAAGGTGCTGCAGCTACATTCGCACACGTGGTTGCCAAGGCGGTAAAGGGTGACTGTTGTGCGGCTGCTTGATAGGTCTGAAGATGTGGGAACAACGCTTGGCTCCATTGTCCTTGCACACCACATATCTGACACTTGCCAAGATATGGTTCTTGGACCACGGGTTGCTTGCTGCCAAGTGTTGTTTTAGGGTTGCTTGGTCGCGGTTGAGTGCTGTAGTAGTTGTTGTGGTTACCCTTATTTTTGGTGTTGTTGTACGAGTTTTGAACCCTTCTGATGGACCACATTTGCAGAAACAGGAATGATTGCTGCAGGCAACAGCCGATGAAAGCTTTGCCTCATGAAGAAGGAAGCTTCTCATGAAAGCTCTAATGATGGTGGGAGTTGTCCTCACGACCTTCGATTTGTTTCAACAACAGACTTGTATTCCTCAGGCAGTCCTCGAGAATTGCATCGATCTGATCTTCATGTTCCATGGGCTTACCAAGAATGGCGAGTTGATCCAATCTGGTAGTCACACCCTGGATGTACACATTCTATGGTTTTGTTCTCCTTCTTCATAGTTTAAGTTGATGTCGCATGATTCTTGATATGCGCAAGGCTCGGCTTAAGCATACGTGGATGCCCAAGATGTCCCAGATTGCAGCCAGCATGCATGCGCGCCCTCGCAGACATCAAAGGTTGCAGAGCGCAAGTGATGGCTCCAAGAAGAGCTACTGTAAAGTCAAGCCGATCTCTGGACGCTTCCAGATCGTGTGCGCTGGATTTGCAGAGTTTCACCGTCAACGGTAACTCAGGAGAGGCGTCTAGACGGTGGATCCATCCAATATGGCCAACAAGGCCATATCCATCAACCAAGGCGTGACTTGAAGGCTCCACATAAGGTAGTTGTTGATGATAGTTAAGAGAACGTTTGTCATATTGATGTTGAGAATGTTTGAGTGTTTGAGCGGTGGTGGGAATGGTGTCATGTGATGGTGGCGGAGTGTTTGGAGCACGCCATGGATAGAGGCAGAAGAAAAGAAAATTGAAAAAAGAATTAGGTCTTTAGGAGCGACGGCTCTGATACCAGATATAGAATGTGGAATGGATCTTTCATTAGAGGTAATTAGAGTACATATATAAGATGATGCAGTACGTAGAGCTAGTTAATAACATTACATATATGAACCATTCCTTATCTACATCTAAGTCCTCAATATTATTAACGTATTTGCTAAATTATGGTTTGGATCGATTTCAAACTTAGTGGTAGGTAGAAACAGTATCCGGTCCTGAGGTACAATAGACTCACAAACAATTTTTTTAAAAAGTGAGTCACTTATATACATTATTGTAGACAATTTTTTTAAAAAGTCTGATTTATGCAATTTTTTTTAAGAAGCTGCAAGCTCGGGTGCTTGTAATGCTTCTCTTCGAGGCTGCCACTGATTTAGAATCGGCAAATTCTTCTTTTTTAAAGAAGCTATGGGAAACTATGTGTGATAATAAAGCAAGAGATGAAGTTTTAATGGCGCTCATGGCCCGAAAGCGCTTTCGAATACGTTGGCGCCAAAAAATTTATTCACCCTTATGAGAGAGAGAGAGATCACTTAAATAAACTCTGACTTATTATCGACTTATATCTTAATGGCTTAATCATATTATGTTCATAAATCGAGCCTATTTGAGCTCATCCGTTACGTATTTCCTTTCTTCGTACACATTCCTTTATACAGATTATTTGTGAAATAACCAAAACAAACCTAAAATTAGATTATGAAGATAGAGAGAGAAAGGAGAGAAAAAAAAGAGAAGCTGATTTGGTATAGTGGTGAATTTGAGTTTCTTTTTTTAAATATGATTTTTGTCAGGAAAAAAATCCATTAATAAACCCACAAAAACAAGTCAAGGCGACTTGTGACGTAACAAGAGCCAAAGAATCAGACCAGAAACAGAGTAAGAGTACAATAAAATTGAAGGAAAAGGAAGCAAGGAGAAAAAACATCCGTAAGATGTCTTAGCTATAAAGACAATCGACTCCACGAGAGAGATGGACACCAAAGCCTCAAGAGCCTATTCTATAGCTGTCAAATGGCGAGGCCATGTCCATAGCCCATATCCGTTGTCCACTTTTGTACTGTGCCGACAATGAATGACCATGTCCATTAGTACCATGGTCCATTAAGCCAAAACCATAAACACTCATGATTATATGGGTTGCCATGGGTGTCCATAAGACATTTAAGAAAATTCTGGATTTCAATCTATAACATATAGAATACAAATACAAATTCATTAGATTAAAATCATCCATAAATCCCAGAAAGAGAGCCAATACATAAGGTTAAAAAGCCACATAAATAGCATAAATTCATACATAACTCCATAAATAACATAAGTTCATAACTCCATAATAACATAAGTTCATAACTCATAAATAACTCATAAAAAACATAAGTCCATAAGTCCAAACTCCTTTATCTTCACTCCAAATCCATAAAACCCTACACATAGGCACCATACAAAACATCACATTATAAACACAATAAACAGTTAATCTCTTATCTAAGTTACATATGTTCAATGTGTTATTATAAATTATAATCTATTCACATGTAATAACCAAAATTTAACATATTCACATTCAATAAAGAACTTACACATGAACTCAAACTTGACTTGTTTCTTGAACATTCTCTCTCCAACTCCTCCACACAGGGTTAAAATCCAACTTCATCACCTAAGCACATTGATATCAGTCAGGGCGCTTCAAGTACAAGATAACCAAATTCAAATGATCAAAGAACGTACAATCTAAGACTCAGCTAACTTGATCCCCTCTAGCCTAGATTCCCGTTGCGCAAAATAGTGCTCGACATTTGAAGGAGAAGCAACTTCTATATTGTCAACACACGACTTCAATGCTGAAGGATGATCTGAAGCAACCGTGGGTGTATGCGGTATGCTCAAAACGTCACATGCATTGATGAGATGTTCTTTAAACCTATAGCATATGTCTCTCCAATAGAAAGAACATCCACTCTTGAAGGGCTATCATATCTAAAACTGGGTTCTATCTAGATACTTATCCAAAGCTGATTTCCACTGCCACCAACAATCTGCGAGATGAAAGTCATAACACTTGCAATTACAAAACAGATATGATCAAACAATACTAAAACATCAGACATTAGTGTAATCAATCAAACTTCATAAAAGGTAAGTAACGAGCTTACATCATATCCTGTAAAGTAGTATGTGTTGAAGAGTTGCTCTGCAGTCACCAGCGCCAAGTTTCTCTTGTGTTCTTCTTGTAAACATCAAACAACTTCTTCATCTTGTTCATAATTATGATCCATTTTGCATTGACTTGGTGCTGCATCTAAAGTTGTGAAAGATTGAGATTTGATGTTTATTACCAAGAGACATACAAAGAAAACCTAATAGACCTTGGCTAGGTGACTACTTCAAGCAGTCGCAAAGGCACACCTCTTTTCAACACATACTACTTTACCGGATATGATGTAAGCTCGGCTGTACTTACCGTCTCCCAAGAATGATGAGAAGATCTTGTGACTTGCATACACTAATGTCTGAATGTTTTATAGTATTGTTGATCATTACTGTTTTTATTGCAGGGTTATGCTTTCATCTCGCAGAATGTGTGTGTGCAGTGGAAAATCAGCTTTGGATAAGTATCTAGAAGAACCAGTTTTAGATATGATAGCCTTCAAGAGTTTGGATGTTCTTTCCTATTGGAGAGACAATGCCTAATAGGTTTAAAGAACTCTCATCAATGGCATGTGACGTTTTGAGCATACCCATCACCACGGTTGCTTCAGAATCATCTTCAGCATTGGAAGTCGTGTGTTGAACAAATATAGAAGTTGCCTTCTCCCTTCAAATGTTCGAGCACTAATTTGCGCAAGGAATTGGCTAAGGGGATTTGAGTCTTTAGATTGTAAGTTCTTTGATCATATGAATTTGGTATATCTTGTACATTGAAACTGATAATCCAATGTTGCTTAGGTGATGAAGTGGATTTAAACCCTTGGAGGAAGTTGGAGAAGAAGTTCAAGAACAAGTCAATTTGAGTTCATGTGTAAGTTCTTTATTGAAATGTGAATATGTAAATCTGTTATTAACATGTGAATAGATTATAATTTATAATAACACATTGGAACATATGTAAACTTAGATAAGAGATTACTGTTTATTGTTTATAAATGTGATTTTTTTTTGTTTTGTAGGTGCCTATGTGTAGGTTTATGGATTTGAGGTGAAGATAAAGGAGTTTGGACTTATGGACTTATGTTTTTTATGAGTTATTTATGGAGTTATGAACTTATGTTATTTATGGAGTTATGAACTTAATGTTATTTATGGAGTTTATGTATGAATTTATGCTATTTATGTGGTCTTTTTAACTTATGTATGCTCTCTTTATGGATTTATGGATGAATTTAATCTAATGGAATTGTATTTGTATTTATATGTTTATAGATTGAAATCCAAAATTTTCTTAAATGGTCCTTAATGGACACCATGGCAACCCATATAAATATGAGTGTGTATGGTTTGGGCTTTAATGGACATGGGTACTAATGGACATGGTCATTCATTGTCCACATACAAAAAGTGGACAAACGGATATGGGCTAATGGACATGGTCTCGCCCATTTGACAGCTATAGGAATAGGCTCTTGAGGCTTTTGGTGTCCATCTCTCTCGTGGAGTGATTTCCTTTATAGTAAGACATCTACTGATGTTTTTTTCTCTTCTTTCCTTCAATTTTTATTGTACTCTTACTCTGTTTCTTGGTCTATTTTTGGCTTTGATACGTCACAAGTCGCCTTGACTTGTTTTTGTTTATTAATGGATTTTTTCCTTGACAAAAACAATTTAAAAAAAAGAAACTCAAATTCACCAACTAACCAAAATCAGCTTCTCTTTTTTTTCTCTTCCTTTCTCTCTCTATCTTCATAATCTAATTTTAGGTTTGTTTTGGTTATTTCACAAATAATCTGTAAAAAGGAATGTGTAGAAGAAAAAAGGAAATACGTAACGGATGAGCTCAAATAGGCTCGAATTTATGAACATAATATGATTAAGGCCCATTAAGATATAAGTCGATAATAAGTCAGAGTTTATTAAGTGATCTCTCTCTCTCTCATAAGGGTGAATAAATTTTTTGGCGCCAACGTATTCGAAACGCTTCGGGCCATGAAGCGCCATTAAAACTTTCATCTCTTGCTTTATTATCACACATAGTTTCATAGCTTCTTTAAAAAAGAAGAAATTTGCCATTCTAAATCAGTGGCAGCCTCGAAGGAAAGCATTACAAGCACCAGCTTGCAGCTCTTAAAAAAAAATTGCATAAATCAGCCTTTTTAAAAAAAATTTGTCTACAAAATTTATATAAGTGACCAATTTTTTAAAAATTGTTTGTGGTCTATTGTACCTCAGGACCGGTACTGTTCTAAACCTACCACTTAAAGTTTGAAATCGATCCAAAACCATAATTTACAAATACGTTAATAATATTGAGGACTTAGATGTAGATAAGGAAATGGTTCATATGTAAATGTTATTAACCTAGCTCTACGTACTGCATCATCTATATATTGTACTCTATTACCTCTAATGAAAGATACATTCCACATTCTATATGGTATCAGAGCCGTCGCTCCTAAAGACCTAATTCTTTTTCAAATTTTCTTTTCTTCTGCCTCTATCCATGGCGTCTCCAAACAACTCCGCCACCATCACAGACACCATTCCCACCACCCTCAACACTCAAACCATTCTCAACATCAATATGACAAACGTCTCTAAACTATCATCAACAAACTACCTTATGTGGAGCCTTCAAGTCCACGCCTTGGTTGATGGATATGGCCTTGTTGGCCATTTGGATGGATCCACCGTCATACCCTCTCCTGAAGTTACCGTTGACGGTGAAACCTCTGCAAATCCAGAGCACACGATCTGGAAGCGTCAAGATCGCTTGATTTACAGTGCTCTTCTTGGAGCCATCACCTTGCCTCTGCAACCTTTAGTCTCGAGGGCCGCTACAGCTGCTCAAATCTGGGACATCTTGGCATCCACGTATGCTAAGCCGAGCCTTGCGCATATCAAGAATCTGCGACATCAACTTAAACTATGGAAGAAGGAGAACAAAACCATAGATGTGTACATCCAGGGTGTGACTACCAGATTGGATCAACTCGCCATTCTTGGTAAGCCCATGGAACATGAAGATCAGATCGATGCAATTCTCGAGGGACTGCCTGAGGAATACAAGTCTGTTGTTGAACAAATCGAAGGTCGTGAGACAACTCCCACCATCATAGAGCTTCATGAGAAGCTCCTTCTTCATGAGGCAAAGCTTTCATCGGCTGTGCCTGCAGCAATCATTCCTGTTTCTGCAAATGTGGTCCATCAGAAGGGTTCAAACTCGTACAACAACACCAAAAATAAGGGTAACCACAACAACTACTACAGCACTCAACCGCGACCAAGCAACCCTAACAACAACACTTGGCAGCAGCAACCCCGTGGTCCAAGACCATATCTTGGCAAGTGTCAGATATGTGGTGTGCAAGGACATGGAGCCAAGCGTTGTCCACATCTTCAGACCTATCAAGCAGCCGCACAACAGTCACCCTTTACGCCTTGGCAACCACGTGCGAATGTAGCTGCAGCACCTTCCTACAATGCAAATCAATGGCTTCTCGACAGTGGAGCTACCCATCATATCACCTCTGATTTACAGAACCTGTCTCTGCATCAACCGTATGAAGGAGGTGAGGGGGTTGTCATCGCAGATGGATCAAATCAGTCGATAACCCATACTGGTTCAACTACACTTCCTTCTCAAAACAAACCTCTTGTGTTGAATGATATTTTATGTGTGCCTAACATACATAAGAATTTAATTTCTGTGTATGGTTTATGTAACACTAACCAAGTCTCCGTCGAATTCTTTCCATCATCTTTTCAGGTGAAGGATCTGAGCACGGGGACCCGGTTAATCCAAGGCAGAACTAAGGAGAAGCTGTATCAATGGCCGACGATGAACTTTGTTCCTGCGGCTATGTTTGTGTCATCATCAAAGACATCATTATCTTCTTGGCATTCCCGTTTGGGACATCCATCCTCTTCCATTTTACACAAAACACTTTCCAAGTTTTCTCTTCATGTTTCTCAGTTATCTTCAAAAACATTGTCTTGCTCAGATTGCTTGATTAATAAGAGCCATAAGCTTTCTTTTTCTACTTCAAGTATCACCTCCACACGACCTCTTGAAGTTATCTTCACTGATGTCTGGTCATCACCCATCCTTTCTACTGACCAGTACAAATATTACTTAATCCTCGTCGATCACTTCACCAAGTATACTTGGCTTTACCCACTTAAACAAAAGTCCCAAGTCCAAGCAATATTTGTCGCCTACAAGGAACTTGTCGAAAATCGTTTTCAGACAAGGATTGGAACATTATTTTCTGATAATGGTGGAGAGTTTGTGGTCATGAAAACATACCTTCAGAGTCAAGGCATTTCCCATCTGACATCACCTCCTCACACACCGGAGCACAACGGTACTGCAGAGAGGAAGCACCGCCATGTTGTTGAAACAGGACTCACACTTATGTCTCAAGCATGTATGCCAAAGACATACTGGCCATTCGCTTTTGCTACAGCCATTTATCTGATCAACAGGCTACCGACGCCGAATCTCGCCTATCAATCACCATACGAGAAGCTTTTCCAGAAACCTCCGAATTACAATCGACTTCGCGTTTTTGGCTGCTGTTGCTTCCCCTGGTTGCGACCTTATACCAAGCATAAGCTGGATGATCGGTCAAAACCGTGTGTCTTCCTTGGCTACTCGACGAGTCAGAGCGCATACTTGTGTCTTCACTTACCCACAGGCCGGTTGTATACTTCACGTCATGTCACTTTTCAAGAATCGGTTTTCCCATTCTCCATTGATGCACCCTGCAAATCAACCGCTTCTGCAACTGAAGATGAAGTCTCGAGATCAATGTCTCAACCATTGCTCACTCGTGTTCCTCTTCATAATGCGCCGCCACAGGTTACACCGGTCTCCCCGTGCTTCGATTCTCACCCGCCACCGCCTCATGTCTCATCATCTCCGATCTCACCTCGGCAAACTCAGGTATCGTCTTCTCCATCTCTATCGTCTTCTTCTTCTCCTTCTCAGTCTGAGCCCATTGCTCCAAATCAAAATGGGCCGACACCCACGGCCCAGACTAACCACCAAACAAATGAAGCCCAAACCCGACACTCTTCACCTACACCCAATCCTTCCACCCATTCCTCTCAACCCATTGAACCACAAATACAACCACCGTCAAATAATCAAATCACCCAGAACCCACAAAATCCAGCTCTTCACAATCAAATTGAACCACCGCAGAATCAACATTCTATGCGAACACGAGCGAAGAACAAGATCGTCAAACCAAACTCCCGCTTCAGTTACAGTGTTTCTACGAGATATTTGAATCCAGAACCAAGATCCGTCACTCAAGCTCTCAAGG
This sequence comes from Moricandia arvensis, assembly GCA_905132765.1. NCBI lineage: Eukaryota > Viridiplantae > Streptophyta > Magnoliopsida > Brassicales > Brassicaceae > Moricandia > Moricandia arvensis. Next base: position 65,715 of record CAJHQP010002818.1, on the reverse strand, counting down.
ATGAGCGCTGGCGTAAGGCGATGTCAACGGAGTATGATGCTCAAATTCAGTACGGTACATGGGAGTTAGTGCCGTCACATCCCTCCCAGAACTTAGTTAGCTGCCGATGGGTATACACCACTAAGTATTTGGCGAATGGCGAAGTTGAACGTCCCAAGGCACGTTTAGTTGCACGCGGCAACACACAGCGGTATGGTGTCGATTATAGTGAGACTTTCAGTCCTGTTATAAAGTCAACCACGATCCGGTTAGTGTTGGATATTGCAGTTAACAGAGGGTGGCCGATTAAGCAACTGGATGTTAACAACACCTTCCTTCAAGGGGAGCTTCAAGAAGAAGTTTACATGACTCAACCTCCAGGGTTCGTTGATACTGATCGACCTCATCATGTTTGTCGCTTGAAGAAACCCATTTACGGACTCAAACAAGCTCCTCGTGCCTGGTACATGGCCCTGAAGAATCACTTACTTGAGATTGGATTTCGGAACTCACTCGCAGATACATCTTTATTCACTTCCACTTCTGGGTCTCGTCAAACGTTTATCTTGGTTTACGTTGATGATATAGTTGTTACCGGTAGCGACTCACACCATGTCTTCTGTGTTCTTCAATCGTTGGCTACTCGATTTTCTATCAAGGATCCAACTGACCTACACTACTTCTTGGGCATTGAGGTGACAAGATCAGCCAATGGATTGCATCTCATGCAACGAAGATACATTCTGGATTTGCTCACTCGCACGAACATGGTTGACGCGAAAACAGTGTCTACACCTATGCAGACCACACCGAAGTTAAAATTAAATGATGGTGTTGTGCTATCAGATGCGTCCCAATATCGTTCGATAGTTGGTAGTCTCCAGTACCTTGCATTCACGAGGCCAGATATTTCTTTCGCGGTTAATCGGTTATCTCAGTTCATGCACCAACCAACTGATAACCATTGGCAAGCAGCAAAACGGGTGTTGCGTTACTTAGCTGGCACAACCAGCCATGGTATACATATGCGGGTTGGATCACCACTCACACTTCATGCGTTTATGGATGCTGATTGGGCAGGCGATACCGACGACTATGTATCTACTAACGCCTATGTGATTTATCTTGGGTCTACACCGGTGTCTTGGTCATCTAAAAAGCAACATGGAGTCGCCCGGTCATCCACAGAGGCCGAATATAGAGCTGTTGCGAACACAGCTTCGGAGGTTCGCTGGATTTGCTCTTTGCTCTAGGAGTTAGGAATCAAAATACAGGAAGTCCCAGTGATATATTGTGATAATGTGGGTGCCACTTACCTATGTGCAAACCCAGTTTTTCACTCGAGGATGAAGCATATTGCTATTGATTATCACTTCATCAGAAATATGGTACAGCTTGGCATGATTCGGGTTTCACATATCTCCACCAAAGATCAGCTGGCTGACGCTCTCACAAAGCCTCTAAGTCGTCAACAATTTCTTCTAGCTACATCCAAGATTGGAGTCACAAGAGTCCCTCCATCTTGAGGGGGCGTATTGAGGACTTAGATGTAGATAAGGAAAGGGTTCATATGTAAATGTTATTAACCTAGCTCTACGTACTGCATCATCTATATATTGTATTCTATTACCTCTAATGAAAGATACATTCCACATTCTATAAATAATACATACTATATACGTTTAGTGGCGAAGCTAGGAAAAACATCCACTAAATTAATTATATATGAAATTGGCTAGATATTGAGGGGGTCAAGTTGTGAAATTGTGTTTTTGGTTTGAAGGATACAACAATGAAAAAAGAAGCGTCAGTGTCTTCTTCAATAAACAAAAAGAAGTGCAAGAGTCGAGGGAAAATAGGATAAACATTTCTAACTTCACTTCATATTTTACTATGAAATGGAGAGTAATATTTTTATGTTTTTGTTCGTTACTCTATTCCACTCCATTTTATAATACAATATAAAGTAGGGATGAAAATGTTCTAAAGTTTAAAAAGGATTTTTAACTTTGTGGATTTTTGTTCTTTTTGATTTATTGGCTACTACATAGATATCTAGTTGGGTCCATTCATGAATTTCAGCTGTTAAAACCAACATGATATTGTCAAGCTTGTGTGATCTCATTTTTACGATTTTGATTCTTATATATGTGTGTGTATATTGGACTTTTTCTAAACGGGGCCTTTGAAAAATGGAGGTCTAAGATAAATGTTTTAACGGGCCTGACCCAAGATCGGCCTGAAGGTAAGACTATTTTTATTGTTGTACTATTTGTTCTTTTGAGGTATGGTCAGTGATCATTTATCGGTTTAATCACAGCTAATACCGGTTACGTCTGGTTCACAAGACGAAAATTATTTTAACATCCTGGTTTTTGTATGTGTAAGTGTATATTGACAAATTTTAAAGAATCTTTTAAGCTATATACGCTATTAAAATACATATATTTACATTCATTTTATCAAACAAAACAATATTGTGTGTGAGATCAAAACATAGACAAAAATTATATAGTGATTTTATAGTAAAATAAACACATGTTTTAAGCCTTCACAAATTAATGAACCAGTCTAGCCGATTGGTGAACCCATAGACCAAGAGAGTATACATATGCGATTACTGGTGGGACGATCGGGGGAGTTACATTATTATTTGTCTCGGTTAAACAAGAGTATGAGGTCAAAACTCGGAGAGAACAAATATGTTATAATAAATTCCTTATTTTTGTTGTTTCAGTACTTAGACATTCTCAATAGGGCTCTCGGTTTTTAACCAAAAATAGTGGTGGATTCCGTCACTTTCCATAAAAACCGATTTTTAAACTTTTTAATTAAAAATCGACTCTTACATTGTTTCGTGGACCCGACTGACACATGACGGTCCATAGTTGGTTCGTTTTTAAATTATTAAAAAGAAAAAAGAGAAAAGGTTAAGAACCCCCAAATGGGAGTTATAGCATTGAACATCTCTTAGCCCAATACTATTGGCTTTATTAACAACATAAAAAGTAAATTAAATTTATGGGTATTAAGTATTAACCAACTCGTGGATTAAATACTTGGATTTAGAAAAAAAAGTAAAGGTTTTGAAATAAACTCACTGATATGTATTTACCCCTCGTCATGTTTACTATAATGGGTCTGACAAATTATAAAGGGCATCTCTTAGATAACTATTTTTCAAGTTTTTATCAAAAAAATAACTCTCAACAACAAAAATGACAAAACTAACTTTTTTTTATTTTTTTTAAATTAAGATTTTTTTTATTTTTTCAGTTTTAAATATCGCCCCCCATAACTCTAAACACTAAGTCTAGAGTAGTTAATCTAATGGGTATAAATGTATATTTACATTCTTTAATAAAGGTTATTTTTGTGATTTTCTTCCTTAAAAGTTATTTTTGTGACAAAAAATTTTTAGATCTATCTTATGGTATTTCTCAATTATAAATCAAATTAACAAATCTATCCAAACCCGAATATCAAACACACAGAAAAACAAAAACGTATCACACCATTATCCATGTATCTTAATAGGGTTCTTAAGATAAATTGTAATTAAAAGAAAAAGAAAAAAGATAAATTGAAGAAGATACGTCTCCTAATTTGGAACAACAAGAAACGTGTCTTAGATGACACATGGCAAAGAAATATTGGTTTGTGCTTTAATGAAAGGAAAAAATGTTTTAATCAAAAGATTTTAAGTTTAATGAAAATTTTTTAAATTTAAGTTATCTTTTAATATGTTTTATTTAATTAAAAATTTTAAGTTTGATAAAAAATACCTTATGATAAACATAAAAGAAATTTTGTCCCCAAAATAGCACTCAAGAAAAAAATGATCAAAATAAACTTTATTAAAGGATGTAATATATATTTATATTCATTGAATTAACTAATCTAGACTTAGGTTTAGATTTATGGGGTGAAGTTTTGGAGATGAAATTTAAAATTAAAGAATATATATATATATATATATTAAAATTTTCAAAATAAAAAGGTCTATTTTGATCTTTTTTTCTTACTATCTATTTTTTAGACAAAAACTTCAAAAATCTATTTGAGAGATTTTTCATAAAAAATGTTTAATATTTTTTTTAAGAACCCTTAATTAAGAACCTTGCATTGGACCACATAAATGTTTGGGTTTCTTAATGTTGTATCTTAAATCACTTTTACTACTTAAAAGTATTAAAAAAAAAGAACCCTACATGGGTTGTTGGGATAATCATGCTCTAAATAACCAAACACGTATCACAAAAACCTATTCCTGAATTGCATTTTGGACTGCTTCAGTGATCTGTAAGAATATTATTCACATTTTGTAAAGTTTTAGCATACAATACAATGATAGGATTGACATATATTGGCCATTGTCCCAATCATCCATTAGAAAAGAAAACTCTATATAGTCCTAAGCAAAGTATAATTAATGAATTATTTTTTCCGTTTCATTTTAGTTGTCGTTTTAGATTATTGTACACAAGTTAAGAAAATATTTAATGTTACATATTCTCAAAATAAAAACACCATTACCCATACATCTAATTATATTTTAATCAATAAAAAAATATAATGATATATAAAATCATTAAATGTAAAATTTACCTTACAACGACAAGTAATTTGAGACAGAGGTAATATATGATATCGATGTGTTTCTGGATCAATCTACGTCCACCAAATGAAGATATGGTGGACAGCATTATTCTTTTAAAATCATTAATTAACAAGGCAACTGATAGACTGAAAATACATGAAACTCGAGATTAATCGCCATAATAACAACATGAAAGCATATTACAACACACAAACATCAATATATTGAGTTTAATGAAACCATACAAGAGCCACATTTATTATAACATCATAGGAAGGCGTGCACACACACACACACACAAAGGCACTAAGCCATATATGACAGTGGGGAATATGGGGATGATGGTTGGAAATGGATTCAGGATTTGATAACATGGTGGTCCATGTCCGCAGCAAGGCTCTTGACAAACTTCATGTAGTTGATAGGCTCAGGCGAGTCATCGGTTCGCTTCTCCCATATCATAGTGATCTTGCAGACTATATCACTAGGCGACTTTTGAATGAACTGAAAGATGACGTCATAGACTTTAAGCTGCTCCATCACGTGACCTTCGAGCCCTCTGAGCGTCACCGCCATATTCTCATCGTCATTCTCTCTCCTCTCCTTGAACACCTCCTCTTTCCCATCTTCATAGATAGACAGTTGTACACACATATGTTCATTTGCTAAGTTAGCACCATATATGTTTGGATAGTTCAGTTGCATAAAAATGAATTGTATATATTGTTACCGCATGTATAGTTCCAAGTCTTGATGGATCCATGAGAGTCCCATTCACCATCGTGGACAGTGACACCTTGAATGTGGTGGCCAATGGCGTCGGGGAAGAGATGGTTCTCATGCTTCCACCGCTTGTAGTGTTTCTCCGCCGATCCTTTCAGAGGAACCTCCGTCACATATGTTCCTGACGTCGCCATCTCTGATCTTTCTTCTGTGGGTATTGAGAGAAGTTTTTTTTTGTTTCTTTAGCTGATGAATGAATGATTTTCCTTGTGTTCTTCTTCGTTTATATAGAGAGCGTCACGGTTAAAACGTAAATACATGTTGTTTTCTTTCATTTGACGAAAAGAGTTGGTGCCAATGCTGCCATGCATATTATTCACCAGTAAGTGTAAATGTACTCTGAGTAAAAAAAAAGTTAAAAGTTGTATTGTCACGTAATTCACGTTTACGAGGTCCTTATCATAGAATGATAATTAGGTTTGACAAAAATGCAATAATGCATATGATAGTGACGACTATCACCGTCATTCATATCAAGAAATATAAAATATTTAATTTTAAGTGATTATTATTTATTTTAATGTTTTATTTTAGAATTCAAACTTATGCAATATTTGGCTTCCACTTACGCGTTCATTGAATATGTCAGCAAATAGTAAACTGAATGCTTAAATATCGTAATCAAGCCATGGATAATGAAGACTAATATTTTAGGGGAAAATGGCTGATTCCCCCATAAACTAACTGCTCCCGTTTTTTTCATACATGAACTTTTAATACAAGCCAAAATCCACACGAACAATTCTGTTTTTTGGAATTTCATACACGAATTTTTAGTTTATGCTGAAACCCACACGAACAACTCTATTTTTGAATTTATACACGAATTATCAATTTTATAATAATTGCCACAAAAGCCATAAAAAGTGTTAGTATCCATTAACAAGTGGAAAACCGTTTTAATTGGATTAAATAAAACGAATACGGCATAATTTTAGTGTAATTCTCATTAATAAAATAATGAATGATGATATTTTGTTCTTCTTCTTAAATTGGAGATAAAGTTTTCATCTTTGGTTTCACCACGCAGACCAACGACATTTTATTTGTTTTCTAATCTAAGAGCCATCACATTAAAATTAGAAAGCTTAAAAGGATCCAAGCTTATTTCGACGTACTCTTCTCCAAGTGTCAGTTTTTTACAGGTACATCTTTATAGAAAATATTAATTTTTATTGCATAACAAACTACATATATTGGTTAAAAACAAATTACATTTACAAATATTAAGAAACTAATATTTAGATACTCACTTAGAGATATTTGTCACTAAAGATGCTCTAATACCGTTTATGGTTTTGCGACAATTAGTTTAAAATTGATAGTTTGTGTATGAAATTTCAAAAATAGAGTTATTCGTGTGGGTTTCGGCATGGGCTAAAACTTTGTGTATGAAATTAAAAAGACAAAATTATTTATGTGAGTTTCGGCATGCTAAACGTTCGTGTATGAAAAAACCGGAAGCAATTAATTCATAGGGGAATTAGCTATTTTCCCAATATTTTAGTGAGGCCAGTAAACAATCCCTATCGTCTTTCCCCAAAAGAGGAAATAGTTGAATCTGACAGGAAACCTGGCTGAAATTGACATCTTCCTAAGAGATTTTATGTTTTGTTTCTTGTTAAGATCTTTTAAAAGGTGTTTTGAAAATGTAAAAGCCATATCGAATTGTCTTTAGAGAAAGAAAAAAAATTGTCTTGAGAGATAATAAGTTACTAGACTTTGACCCGCGCGCCCGCGCTGGTGTTCATTTTCGGTCTGAAATATTAGGAGGGCATGTTTATTGGTAGTCTCTTAGCAGTGGTTCTTAACTTTTCTAAGAGACATTTCTTAACTTTTAACTAAGAAAACTTAAGAATCGTCTCTTAAATAAGAGATTTAAGAACCGTCTCTTAACAAATTTTTTTTTTTAAAACAAAAAAAAAGACGCAAATTAAGTTAAGAACTCCACCTTAAGAGACCATGGATAAACATGACCTGATATTGATTATATGTTATGTAAGGGTGATAATAAATATCTTATATGATATGTTGAAGAAGAAAATAAAGAATGAAGACTTTAACTGGTACACTAAATGGAATACAAATAAATGGAATGATATGAATGGAATACAACAAAAAATGTAATAGATTTCGTTCCAATCATTCATGAGAAAAATTGTAGAGGAATGTTTAATGATGTTTTTCTTTGTAATTTTTTTGGATAGTTTGTGAAATTGATAGAATGAATATTCCATTCCATTCATGTTAAATGGTGAACAAAATTCTAGGCTTCTATTGGTCGTGTCCCATGTTGTCCGACTTCGCCGCATTCAGAAGTTTTAAGAAGATCTACCGGTCTTAGCTTGCCGGATTATGAAGCCACGGGTTCTTCTCTATCGGTCTCTCAACATTTTGTGAGTAGGAAGATGTATCTTGGTTGGCTATGGGCATCAGTCGTATGTAGAAAGAAAGGGTCTTACTTGGTTGGGTTTGCTATTGTCGTCTGAGTCATAGTGGAGACTCATCACAAGAGATGTTGAGCAACTTTGTTGTTCTTGCTACAACAGGTGTCTCACAGTCTCGCGACTCTCTTTGGATCTCTGAATTTATATTTTCCCACATTTGTATGGGATTAACTTATGATGCCTATGGGTGTTTTTCTTCTTAATTTTGGTTTTTTATTGCTAGCATGTTTGGCTCAGTGTTGTAAGAACATTTTGAATTCCCAAGTGATAAAAAAAAATGGTGAATAAAATTTTGGAATTAATGGAATAAGTCATTCCACATTATTCCATTCTAAAAATCAACAATCCATTGCAGCCGAAGTATATTAGTTTTTATATATAAAGTGTTGACACAAATGTTTATTAATAGTATAGTTTGTCTGTTGTAGTTTGTTAATTTTATAGTCAATAAAACAAAAAAAATATTTGATATATTTTTATACTCATTGAAAATAAGTAGTTAATTTTTTTTATAAAATACATAAGTTCATATTTGATTATTAACATTATTTAGTTATTAATTATAAATATAAATAAATTATAATTTTACAGAGTTAATGTATATTAGTAAATTGGAATTATGATTTTTAAAAATCTGATAATGTTTAACTTGTTTAAATAGATAATATATATATATATATAGTTTAAGCTATACAGTTCTAATTAATTGGTTTCCAGCAAAAAATGTGTCCCAAGAAAACAAATTTGATTTCAAAAAGGCCTTTTATGCGGATGGTAATAAACAATTGAAAACAAACAAAAGATAAGCACAAAGGCCCAATTGTTGGTTCTAACCACTTTACGCAGGAAAAAAAACGTTAGACGATTCAACAAAAACATACCTTGAGATCTCCATTTAGTTTTAAAAGGTTTCAAATAGTTCACTGGTGTGAGACTTACGTTGTTTGACATTTTTGATGTTATAGTGTAGAGGGTATGAGACGTAGGTATTAGTGAATAGGTGCAGCAATATATATATATATGAGATAATGATGAGTGGGAGATCTAAATTAAAAATTAGAATAATTGATGAGCAAGTAATATAGATAAGGAATATACTTTAAGTTTCGAATATTTTTTAAAGATTTGCGGCTTAAAATTTGATTAGTAGATTTTAATAATAGATGAGCTCTAGATAAGGAATACAGTTTAAGTTTCGAATATATTACTAAGATTTGCGGTTTAAATTTAGATTAGTAGATTTTCTAGATATCGAGTTTCAATTTTTTTGCTAGCAATCCTATAAATACATGATTAGCAAGTTATAAATGTAGTTAGGTAGATTTCCTGATTTCGATTTTATAATATATTGCTATTAACTATATAATAAATGTGACACCTTAAATGTAGGAGATAGTTATGTTAAGTAATTAAGTAATTTAAAGATTTAAGGATTAGTTAGTTGATGCAGTTTTATTTGATTTGATCTTGTCCGATATATAGTTTAAAACATTAAAATATCTCTCCATTGACAGTAATTTAAAAATTTAAAGATACTTAACAATAATCATATTTAAATAATAGGCAAAGGAGTTGTTTCTAAAGACTTTTCTCAGTATGTGAATTGTTATTATTATATATTATTGTATATGAACCAGGAATATATAAACCATTCATTTTAATCATTTTATGTTTGAATTATTTTATAGAATTTCGTTACGTATATATTTGGTAGTTCTAAGAGTATGGGTCAAATTTTTGATTTGTTACACTTTTTAAAAACGTAATGGTTTTACTAATGGTTATGGATGGTTAGATATAATGCATTTAGGTCTAGTTATAAGTAAATAAAAACAAAAGTTAAATCCATTAAATTTTTGATCCAAAAAAACGTAATGGGCTCTGATAATGAAAAGGAAGTTTATGTGAATTTAGGGTTATTAAGCATGTGAATTATTAGTGGCAGGGAATTGTAAATAAACAGATGAAATAAGGGTTATTTTAAATTTGTAATTCACTTTTAATAGGATAGATTTGGTTTAACTGTGGATTGCAATTAGTAATGGCTGCTAATAGCTAAAATATATATATAATATATATGTGCTGATATAGTTTTCACTTAAATCTTCAAAGAATATAGTTCTTCAGTTAGGATTTGTTTGTTGATAGCCAAAATATTTTAAAATTTTAATATATATATGTATATATATATATATGTATATATATATATATATATATATATTACTTTGATCCAGATAATCTGATTTTATTGGTAACCATAACAATCAATGTAATATATATTTTTCAGATGTGATAAAGAATACCTTTTTGTTCAACTTGGTGAGGAGTCAAAAGAATATAATAGTAATTAATTATTTTCATATTGGGAGCAATCAAATGAAATAAGAAAGAAAGATTATTGACTGAACGTTTTTCACGCTTTTGCTCTCCCATCGATAGAAAATCAATAAACAAATGACATAGGGGGTTGAACATTGACATTAACAATTTACTCTGAACTTAGGTAGTATTAACAAGAAGGAAAACAAAAATAGAGAATTCATCAATTAAATCATGAAATAATTTATAAATTCTTAGTCCTAATTTTTAGTTCAAAATCCATCACCTTGAGTCTATTTTATGTTTTCCAGTGTGGTGGCTTTTGGAACTCATATATTCATCACTCTGAGAATTGTCAATCACTATTATTTTGTCTGAGTTTATTGTAAGATTGATCACAGGAAAAACTGGCTCAACTCTGTAATCCTTTTGTAATAATCGTAAGAGCTGTCAATAGAAATCGTATGAATTAAAAACGTGAGAATCCAGTGATCGAATTCCACACATTAACAAGACCGGAAACTTATTCCAGTAGTGAACTTGGCATGTTTATCTTCTTTAACTTAGCTTATATGACATTACAAATTTTTATGTGCATTAATTTTACATGATTGGCAATATCAATCAGAGAGAAACAATCAGATTAATAAAAATGCACAATACTACATATCGTCTAATACTTATCCTCGATCTTTTTAGTTGTCTAACAATGCTTTCTTCATCTCCTAATATGTCAGCAAATCTTTATCTCAAGCTTGCCACATATCGAGATGTTCCTTCTATTTGAATCGCAAAATATCTAATTTAAGAGAGTTTCCTTTGGTCAGACTGCAGATGTTGTTACTTTATGTCTAATACCATTTGTTGTGAATTTTAGGTCGAATCAATAAAAGAAAACAAAAAAAAATGTAGATATTTTTTAACTTAGGTATCGTATGTAAATAATTTACATTTGATTGTTATACTTAATAGTAAAAATCCGATGTTTTCATAAACAGAAAGCTAAAATAACATCTTAAGAAAATTTTAAAATTTTTAAAAATAATTGAAAACTAGAAAGTTAGTTGTTTAGATACATTAATTCATAAAAATATATACAAATTTTAAGTCGCAAAATACAACTCTATAAAATGAATTATAGTTTTATATTTCAGATAATAATATATATATCTATAATATTATTTGCAAAGTGAGTTTTATATGTGCCGCTCTCACGTTAATTTGTAAAATGATTGATTATTTAGATACACTTAGTAAATTAAAATATTACTTCTAAATATCATCATTATTATTTATTAACTTCTATTAATAATTTTTTTTAATTCAATTTCTTTTTTATCCTTTTCCAAATAACATATAATAAAATGAAACATTTAAAAATCTAAAAAGAGTTTAAAAACGAAGATAGATTTATCTAAGATATGATTTCATACAAAAAGGGAAGTTCACAAAATATATGCTTGATATAAAGAAAAATAATAATATTCTCTTTAAAACGTAATTTTAAGCAACATAAAATATATTTTTAAAGTGAAAAAAAGTTTTTTTTATTTTTTATGAAATCACATTATAGATAAATATATTATCGTTTCATCTAATAAAATAGATAATACATAAACAAATCTTGATATTAAAAAAAAAGAAATATTATTTCTTCAAAAACATAATTTTAAGCAACATAAAATATTTTATTTATATCTACCTATTATTATATAAATTAATTAAATAATATAACTCAAATATATTTATTTGACTAAAATATTTTATAATTAATATTACTGAAATGTCTTATTCATTTTTCATAATATTTAGTTGACTATAAATGTATTATAATTACAAGAAAAATAAAAATATCTATAAATAAAATTTTACTATATAGTATGATTACAAATATAATTTATTAGATATTTAAAACAACTAATCTAAATGCAAATAACAAATTAATCAAATTTTTAATTTATTGAAAATAAAAAATATTATGATTGAATTCAGAGATATTGATTCTATCAAATATATTAAAATGATTATCAAACCGACTAGATATTACGTATCTAAAATCACATGTCCAATTAAAATTACATAATATTATTAAAGAAAGTATACTTATAAATTATAAAATAATTTAAAATTGAAATAAATTTTAATTATTATAATATATTTACTTTCTAAATATTTTCATCTATCCATGAACACAGGAAAATCATTAGTGTATATATTAGCCACTAACCTTCATGATCTTTGAAAATCTTATGAAAGTGAGAGATTACCTATTATACTTTCCATACGTATGCGAATTTAACTAAAAAGAAAATCGTGCATAATCATTAAATGGTATTGCCTTCTGGGTCACTGGGTCTTTCAGCCCATATTTTTGACTCGGAGTATTGGGCCTTTTAAAAATCACAGAATATAGTTAACATTTTAGGATCGTTGACACTAAGATTTACATGAAAAATGATTGCGAAACAAAAGCCATTGACAAAACAAATGCTCTCCAAGCTATTACAAACAAGCTCTTCAAAGCCGAAACAGCTTAAGAAGATCCATGCCCTTGTGCTAACGACAGGTTTCTCTGTCAAGAACAGCCTCTTAACCCAGCTGTTAGAGAGTCTTATAGTCATAGGTGACATGTGTTACGCACGCAAGGTGTTCGACGAAATGCACAAGCCGAGGGTGTTTCTTTGGAACACTCTTTTCAAAGGGTACGTCAAAAACAAGCTCCCGTTCGAAAGTATCATGCTTTATAAAAAAATGCGTGGTCTTGATGTCCGTCCTGATGAGTTTACTTACCCGTTTGTGGTGAAGGCGATCTCTCAGCTGGGTGTTTGGCCCTGTGGCTTTGCCTTCCACGCCCATGTGGTGAAACATGGTTTTGAGAGTCTTGGGATTGTTGCAACTGAGTTAGTGATGATGTACATGAAGTTTGGTGACTTGAGGTCGGCTCAGTTCTTGTTTGAGTCTATGCAAGGCAAAGATTTAGTGGCTTGGAATGCTTTTATTGCGGTTTGTGTCCAGACGGGAAACTCGGCTTTAGCTCTTGAGTATTATTACAAAATGTGTCGGGATGCTGTTCAGTTTGATTCTTTTACAGTCGTGAGTATGCTTTCTGCTTGTGGTCAGTTAGGTTCTTTGGAGATTGGTAAAGAAATTTATGATCGTGCGAGGGAAGAAGGTATTGACTGTAACATAATCGTCGAAAATGCAAGGCTTGATATGTACTTAAAGTGTGGTAGCACTGAAGATGCGAGGGTGTTGTTTGAAGAAATGGAACAAAGGAATGTAGTTTCTTGGAGCACGATGATCGTAGGATATGCAATGAATGGAGATAGCGATGAAGCCTTGGCATTGTTCAATATGATGCAGAGCCAAGGGCTAAGACCAAACTACGTGACATTTCTCGGGGTCCTATCTGCTTGTAGCCATGCTGGACTAGTGGATGAAGGAAAAAGGTATTTCAGTATCATGGCTCGATCGAATGATAAGAATGTTGAGCCGAGAAAAGAGCATTATGCATGTATGGTTGATCTATTTGGACGCTCTGGTCTTCTGGAGGAGGCTTATGAGTTTATCAAAAAGATGCCACTGGAACCTGATGCAGGTATCTGGGGAGCTTTGTTGGGTGCTTGTGCGGTTCATCGTGATATGAAACTGGGCCAGAAAGTAGCAGACCTACTTGTAGAAACATCCCCGGACATTGGTGCCTACCAAGTGCTCCTGTCTAATATATATGCAGCTGCTGGTAAATGGGATTGTGTTGACAAAGTAAGGAGTAAAATGAGGAAGCTCGGCACTAAAAAGGTTACTGCGTATAGCTCAGTTGAATTTAATGGCAAAATCCATTTTTTCAATAGAGGAGACAAATCACATCCGCAAACAAAGGCGATAAATGAGAAACTGGAGGAAGTCTTGAAGAAGATAAGGAACATGGGGTATGTTCCCCAGACTGGTTCTGTGTTTCATGATGTGGAAACAGAGGAAAAAGAATCTTCTCTCAGTCATCACAGTGAGAAGCTAGCGATTGCATTTGGACTCATCAATGGGAGAGGGGAAGATCCTATAAGGGTAATGAAGAACTTGAGAACATGTGATGATTGCCACGTTTTCGCCAAGTTTGTTTCCAGGCTTACTTCGAGAGACATCATCATGAGAGACAAGAACAGGTTTCACCACTTCAGAAATGGTGTTTGCTCTTGCAGAGAGTTCTGGTGACTTCACTTTTCATATGTTCTGATTGGTAAAATAGTTCTGATCATCCACAGATTTTGAATGTCTCTGAAGACCAGTTTATAAGAAAACCAGGTTCTTGATAATTTGCATATGGCAACAAGTCTTGAAGCTTTTGTTTCATCCTTATGCAGTTCAGATGCCTGAAACAGAGAGACTCTATTGAATAAGGTAGACAAAAGCTACGTCAATTTGTACATGACACTCATTATTGCTTACTTGATCTTTAATAGAGCATTAATTATGTACATTTTTTGCCTGCATCATTTTTTGACAATTAATTGTTTTGGTATCTTTCTTAAGAAATGTCATTGATTTCTACAGGTCTTGTATTGTCTCCCTGGTGAAGTAAAAATAGCTGAAATTAAACTACCTTGATACCTTTTTGCAGGAGTTTAATAAGGGTCAAATTTGTGAAATTAGAATTCAATGTTAATGTCAGTCAATTAGATGCTCCTTTGACACTGATCAAAAACTGAGTTTGCCTCTGTTTGTGGTTTTCTCTGAGAGTTGAAAAGCATGGACAAAGATTAAAGACTCTCTTGTGAAAGACAGAAGAAGAGACATGAATGAAACAGAGAGATGGAGACAAAACAGAAAACAGAGGTCATCACTTGTGAAGCAAGAACATCTCTGCAACAAGGGTTTATATACTTCCAGTTTAGCAAAACTAAGGTAAATCCTAATCCATTAAAAGCTACTACTTGCTTTAATTAGTAAAAAATACTTTATACATCATATCAATAAACATAAGAGTATCCTCTTCTCTCTCTCCTCTCAGAAAACATTAATTCGATATTATTATTTTCCCCGGAGACAACGGCTATTAATGCTTAAATGTACACTGGCACCATCTCCAAGCACAATGGCAGAATCTTAAATTTTAAATTGTAATTTTTAAATTTACGCAGAGAGAACAATTAAAGCATTGGAGGTGAGATATCAAAGAGTAGTACAGATATGAGAAGGTTCTCCCAGGAATCAAGGGTCAAGATCATTTGATAAGGACCCATAAGAGAGAGAAAAAACTACAGTTTTAAAAATTATATGCTAATTCCATAAAATAAATTAAAATCTTTCCATAATTTTGTTCATTCTTCTCCTTCTTCTTCTTTCTCACTATCCAAAGAAGTCCAGACAAATCTTTTTGTTACTTAGACTTCACTCAAAGAAAGAAAAAAAAAGAGTTTTATCTTTTTGGGTTTATCCTCTATTACTACTCAAAGTTTATCACCTTTTTCTCAAAATAACTATTATTATAGTTATTCAAAACCCATTTTTCTCATCTGTTTCTTGAATCCAAACCTGCTCTGCACTACTAAACACCGACAAAAAGGAAAGAAGCTTCTTCCAAAAGAAAACAGAAACATACTCAAATATTTTCACCACCTCATGGGCATCTCAAAAAACTCATAACAACTTTCTCTTTCACTCATATCAAACCACCATGGAAGATTCTGTAAGGAAAGAGCGTGACAAAAGAAGAAGAAGAAGAAGAAGAAGAGGAAGAGGAGCAGCCGCCTCCACCATGTTCTTGTGGGGAATCTTGTTCTTTGCGCAGTTTGGTTGGTCTTCTGCATCAGCTCTTTCTCCTGATCAGTATTATCACCAATCATACACTTCACCAAGGAAGGCTGGTCGTTTCCACAAAACGACTTCGTTTCAGTCCCCTAGAGCCTCTGTGTCGTTCATGGGTCCACGTCGAGAAGAAGAAAACATAGATGATGTTTATAATGACGACAAGAGATTAGTTCACACAGGTCCAAATCCTCTCCACAACTAGAAACTAGTTAGCATCACGTGTATGGTTTCTCTTTGAGCAATGCCTTTCAGATCGTGTAGTATCTGTCTTGTTACTTCGGTAGAGTTTTTATAATGTAATTTTTTTGGCTGTCACTATGAGATATAAATCATTATTGTTAGCCTTCTTGTCTCGTATAGGCTAAGAAGTAATGATCCTTGTGTTCTCTTTGTTGTAACTCTTTTGCTTCAATGGTAACCATCGACCTTCAAGATCCAAGAATTATTGAAAATAGTTTTTTAGATTTATTTAGTTAATCAGTATGCTTAGAAGTTCCATGTTCTAAGAAAGTAAACAGTGGTTTGAAGATTCGGATGCATGGATTTCTTCTAAGATCATGTTCTTTTTGCAGAAAAGAAGGTTGTCTTTTTGTGATAAGTGATTAATTAATGATATATGTATGTATTTTATTGTTTTCTAAAACTTGATGTTAGATGGGTCAAAAGATTCCAAACTCTTAAACTATAGACGTGATGTAATTCTTATAGTTAAACGTCAATTTTAAATTTATAAATGAACATGGAAGCTGTTGACTGCTTCTTAGCTCTTCAAAAAGGGAGAGCCAAGGGCTTGAAATTTGGTGAACACTCATGCATAATAACTATTTAATCATAAGAGATGAGCCCATTGTTTTGGATTTTGGATATTCCATATACAGTATAATAAAAGTGGAATATAATAGGCTGTACGTTGAAAAAAAAATATTAATCCCTCCGTATTACTTTAAGTGATATTTAAAGAATTTATTTTATTTTATTTTAAGTGATCTTTTTAAGTGTCTATGTAAAAAGTAAATGCAGATTGATATTTATGATTATTGATATTCTGTAAATAATTTCTTATTGATGGAACTGACTATAATTATTATTATTTTTAGGCAAATGAAAAATATTGAATAATAGTCTATGATTTTTTAATTGGGGTGTAAAAACTTTAAAAACCATTTGTTTTGATATTGAGGGAGAGAGAGTACATATTTTAGGTGGTGCATTAAGTACTTCCTCCGTTTCTGAATAAGTGTCACTTTGACACTTTTCACGGAGATTAAGAAGTATGTATAATAGACTAATATATCCCTATTTAATGTATGATTAATTAAATGAGAATGATTTAAATAAAAATCTATTGGCTATTTTAAGGGTAAAAATTAGATTTAATGTACAAAATTGTATTGGGATTGTAGAGTGACACTTTTTTTGAAACAAAATTAAAAACCTAAAGTGACACTTATTATGAAACAGAGGGAGTATTAGATATGTGTGGGTGTAATTTTTCTCAGACTGACATGAATGTAAATTGTCTAGTTATATAAGCTGAGTAATATACTACGTCGAAAGCCTAATAATAGAATAGTCGTTAAAGAATTACATATCATAAAATTTAATATTTTTGGAACTGATAATGACTAATAGTATAGGCTACTGATGATTCAGCTTTAATGGTTTTTATATCATTTGTATGTGTTTGAACTTTGAACTTAATGCATACGTCTCTCGATGGTGATGCCTGCCTGTCCCCAGTGACCTCTTTATTTTTCTCACATTTATATACTTACAAAACACATTTAATGCTCATATGAATACCAGTGCTCTCACGGATTAATGATTCTCTTTGGCTAAGTAGCCTTAAATGCAGAATTTCAAATCAACCACATTAAAATCACAAACTGATGAGGCAAAAATAATCAATTGTTGACCAAAAAAGTTATAAATTTAATTTTCTTTTAGAATAAAGAAAAACATTGATTTGAAATAAGTCACATCAAAATTGCATAAATGAAAAGAAATAAAAGTAAAATTTAAATTTGTTAGTCTGTCTTATACTTTGTATATAAATAAATTACTTTATTTAGGTTCATTTAGTTAAAGAGGAATATCCTTAGAGAGAGATAGAAGTTGTTGCATGTGGAATGAATGTTTTTGCACAGTGGGAGCCATAAATGGAGAGATTTAAGGAGCTATAGTGATCATTCAACTACCCCATTCCCTCCCCAAACTTTAGTTTTTACATTCCATTTTTTATAAAAAATTTGGAAATTTTACTGATTTGTTGAATTCTTAGAGATCCAGATTATCAAAAAAATGTTTTCAATTTGGTATAATTTTTTTCTGTTTTTTTTTTTCATTTATCCGGGAAATGTCTAATATGGCTGGGAAAATAGTCATGGGCTATTTGTAGGTTTGGTCAAATTTAAAGTCCATTTTAGGTGGAGAAGGGAAGGGCTCAACCCACGCGCGTTTATTGGGCTCAGTGGTTGATTTTGCTAGATGGCTAAAAGCGTTGCGTTGCGGAGGGGTGGGTACGGAGGGGTGGGCACTGATCGAATACTAATATATTTTTTAGTATTTGTGATTTGCTTCGTATTTCATGAATATCTGACTTTTCGATTTGATTTGTTTCGAAAAATATGAATATCCAGTTTTTCGGATATCCGGATAATTAACGGATATTTGCGAATAGTTACGGATATTTACGGATATCTCATCTACTTTATTCAATACAAGTAAATCTAAAAAAATCTATACAACTTTATTTATGTTTTAAAATATCTTTTACAAAATATAAAATAAAAAGTGAAATTAATGAAACTATATGCTTCATAAAACTTTAAAATTAATAAAAAATTCTTATACAATACTTTTTAAGAAAAATATAGTTTTCTACAAAGATTTTATATTTTTCTTAAATTTAATATTCTTATATGTAATTTATAAAATAAAATTATATGTTAAAATAATAAACATATGAGATTATACATTCAAAACTATATATTTAATTATAGATTTACATATATTTGCATAATGGACGGAGAGGAGTGGATATCCGTCTTTAAATTTTAATATTTATGATTTGTTTCGATTTTAACGGATATTAACTTTTGTTATTTGCTTTGCTTCGTAGACTTACGAATATCTGAATTTTTTGAATCGAATCGAATCAAATAACGAATCGAATTTAATTTAACGGATAAAATGTCTAACCCTAGCATTGCGCATGGTATTCAGTATTCACTGACATTATAAATTTTAAAGTTATTTGACTAACACTTTAACCATCAAATGATATTTTTATCATTAAAATAATTTTCAATCATGTTTCCTTGTTATTCAAATCAAATAGGTGATGGTAATAGTTTTTTTTTGCAGGTCAGACGCTCAACGAAATTTAAATAATAAAATACTTAAAATATATAAAAATTAATACAAATTCTAAAAAGTATAATAATTCAAAAAGTCAAATAATTCAAGTTTTAAACTTAAAAGATGTAATTGAAAAGTATATTAAAATATATAAATAAATACAAAAAGATAAAATAGTACAAAAATGTAAAAATTATTTGAAATTTAAAATATTAAAAGAATTATCGACATATTACCAATGAGGAGAATAATTTTCGATATAACAGTTTATTTGTGATAAAAATTGGAACCTGACATTTGGATTTTTGATGGAGTTGAGATAAACGATCTTTACTGTTTCGTTTTATGGATTGACTAGAAACAAAGGATTGGCCAATATACTCAATTACCCTATATATACATGTTTTTTAATCAACCAACATAGTTTCAAAAGGCTTTTAATTACATGAATCAGAAATAGCTTAGGCTATAGTTCTTAACCTTGAGATAATAATATCTACCAGAAACAGAATATCGACCTATTTCGACAGGACGGAGATAGTTTTGTCCCATTTCTCAAATTAACGTGTCAAACATCTTTGAATTTTATATAAAGAAATAATTACAGTGTCCAAGCAGAAACAAAATGGGGTAAAATGAAAAAAATCAAATCAATATTGGGAATTATTTCCTTAACGAACACAAGATTCACCTCGCAAGAATCGGAAGAATATGATGGAAACAATTAAAACCCTATGACAAAAGAATTTCAGTAAACCAAAAGAAAACTTTAAAAAAGGACACGATGGTCTCTCTAACCAAACCAATGTACAAAACTTTTGAGGCAGCTTCTCCTCTCTTCCTCTGCCTGTCTCTACAAATCTCCTAACACCAAAGACTCTCACGTCTGCGTTTACACAATGTACAAAACGCAAAGGCTTCAAATCGTAAAACACCAAAAAGAAACAAGATCCAAACGCTGTCCTATTCTTTGCCCAGCAGCAGCAGTCAGGGATTGAACTAAACCTTCATTTTTCTCTCCTGTTAGTTTTCATCAGCTTCAATGTGTCAAAACGTATCAAACTATGTTGTGGCTGTTACTCCTTGGCCACCCTTCCCGGAGATAAATAGACGATTTTATGCAGCCCCTCCAGCTGCTTTCCCCTAAACTATGGGCAGGCCAAGTCCCCAAGTCCACTCTGATTTCAAAGAATTAGAATTACAAGGAATGAACACTGTGCCGGCAATTAAATGAATGTGTGTGTTTCAGGAGGCAGAAGGTGGCCTAGTATCTGGGGTCGTTGTTTTGTTCCTACGGGACATACAGTCAGGGCAAGGGAATGTGTAAATTGAGTCATTGGGTCGTTTTAGCTCAAACCCCTTTGAGTCACTATGAGACCTCATGTTTAGCATCTGACGTTTAAAACTCCGCCATCTGCCAGGACAAAACACAACAAAAACAGCGTTTCAGCAATAAGGGACAACACAGGGACAGAGTTTAACGTTTGCAGATGAAAGCTAACGACCAACAGTGATATGGTGAATGAAAAAAACGAAACAATGCGAATATCATTTATCTAAAGGTTTGAAACGTGGAGCTTGAAGGAGTAGGAGAGGTGAGTACCCAATGTTGGGATTGTCAAAGATGATTGCTAACTTTCGCTTGTCCGGTCTAATAGTTTTGGAATGTCCCCCGAACAAGTATCTTCGATGACCCATGAGAAAGTGAGGAAAGTTTCCACCTTGTGAAGTCACAAATACCTCACTGTGGAGACAGACCGTGTAATCTATTGCAGCCATTCTGGAAGAGAAGTTCTAAACAGAGAGTTCATGTCAGAAAAATATTTGACCACGCAACTAATACTGTGAAACTAACAGCGGGAAAAAGGCAGACCTTATATGGAGCAAGTTCCTCCTCTGAGGCAAGCATCTCCTTAGTTTGTAAATTCGGGAACATCTCTAGTAGCGGGGCCATTGTTCTATTCGCATTATATATCTGACCAGATGCAAGGAAAATGTATGTGCTTTTGTTGAAACCCATTCCTCTAAGCATTAAACCAACCTGAACAGTTTACAAGAAAAGTATAAACCAAACAGAACAACTAAAACTACTGCTCAGTGCTCCCCAATAGAACAAGTCAACACTATTGGTCACAAGGATTTGTGGAGCTATTCTAATGGATGATTAACGTTGGAAGATCCGAGAATGCTAATATATCGTAGATAGAAGGAGCATTGTCGATAAACAAACGAATTGATGAGTACCTCTAAAGGAGTTAACGGGCATTTCCCATTTTGCCTGATAGCACCAGGTCGAATAACACGACCTGGTTTTGTGAATTTTCCTTTCCATCCTCGTTCTCTTGCTGCTATCATATCTTGTTTTTCTTGGTTACCACCATCAAATACACAACAGGAGAAAGCTACCATGTCCTGCAACATGAATAAATAGCTTATTAAATCTCTCACCTCAGTCAAAAAGCTCATTCAAATTTTTTATAGTCATGATAAAGACCAGTGTGGATTCTTGAGAAGTCTCTCCTTTACATGGAACAAACCTCTTCAAAGCGCAGATGTACAGATACGTACTTTGCTCCGTGGTCTGCACTCTGCTCCTTCATTCTCTTCACCAGTGTTTCTCCTAGGGTTAGTATGGGTTCTGAAAACCTTAGGGCTTCGTAATTCGCCAAACATCTAAGTCTCTGGACAGGTTTAGGAGCATCAAACGAAAGTCTATTTGCAAATGGGGATATTCGTATAACCCTGCGCCATGAAAAGACAACAATTCTTCAATGACAAGTACTATACAGACCCAAAACATTTCTTCCGCTAAAACTAAGTGTGTAACCAACACTAGCATGTGAAACCGTTCTACTAAAGAACAAACTGTAAATTACTTCTCCTCAAGTAGCTTCGGCAGGATCGAGTCCCGATAGTATTGAATAGGTGACCAAGCTTTAACTCTGAAGTTGTAGACATTTGTCATGTTATAGTCAAATCGCTCCATTAGATATTCAGGAATTGTGTCAACCACCCGCACATCATTTGCTAAGGTACTAACAAAGAACTCTTCATCGTAGATATCCCCAAATTTACTGAAAGAAAACCCTCTATCAGAATGCAGTCTACAACAGATTGGTTTTGCTTGAACAAACAAAGTCAAGACAAGATTTTCAAAAGAAAGCATTTTTATTAACCTTGGATCTCTCCATATGCTGTGATAGTGGAAGTTAGGAATCACTAGAGTTGCATTAAGATAGCCTGCGACAGCAACCGCATTGCATATCTGAGGATAACATAGTGGAGAGAAGTTAACAACTTTGACATATACAAGATTACATAGATTTGATAATATCACGAGAAGATCAACAAACCTACCGATGTCCGCTGTTGATTCAAGCCACCGTTTGCCTCGACATATATGTAACCGTTTGAGTCCGGCAAGGCTACAATTGAAAAAAGAAAAATCAGATTATGATCCAATGAACAGGCTAACTCTGACAATGAATGATTAAAAACCGCGACAGCTTAATGAAAGCAAGAAGCTTCATGAAGAAATTACAAAAACAATGAAGTACCTACCTCCAGTGGACTTGTTCACGTAGGGCTTCCACTCCACACCTTTATATGAATGTTTCCAAATTGTTGATATCTAAGATGTATAAAATAAAAACATTGATGATACGTGAAAAAGAATAACATGTTGTAGTTGGTTTCTGTCTAACCAATCAATATTAAGATTCTAATGCAGTACTGAAACCATATAACATGCTGGCAAACCAGCCACAGAACCAGCCACGTAGCTTTGGTTCAGTTAAGTTATGCAATCTAACAGTAGTTTCAATGGTAATACACACAAGCAACACGAACCTAGAACTAAAGAGTAAACCTTTCTTCAACATCCAATGATTCACAAATCAAGAGCCATAGAATCGTGAGAAACTAACCGCATCAGCAGAGGAATTATCAGCGTCCATCTCAGGGCGGAGCTTGGCGTAAAGCTGGGGGCTTTTGTAGACGGATCCAGGCGGAGACCGATGCCTTATGATGGGACCAACATCAAACGAAACAGTTCCCATATAAAGCAGCATACACGAGATGTAGATTAGAGGAGCGAAGAGGAAAACTCCCTGACGCCGGAGAAGAACCGATACGATGAGCCACGAGAGGCGATGAGCGAGGGTCCGATTCGGCTGAACAGTGGGAAATCGACCTGAGGCTTTTGACCGTCGGTAACGAGGAGAACGGCGAGGAGACGCCGGAGGTGAGGGCGTAGTGTGGCCGCTTCCCGGCAGCCGATTTTTCGCAAGCATTTGAGGAAAAATCGACAGATCTCAATCCTAATCAGAGCGTTACATAATAAAGTCCCTAGCAGCTGCTGCGGCGGCGGAGAGAAGGTCGCGATTCGTAGAGATACGGCGAATATATGTACCTCACGGCGGAGGCTGCGGCGGAGGCTGCGGCGGAGCACGGTTTGGGAATTTGAACTAAATCGCCGGAAGAGAGAGGAGAGTGTGTCTCTGTGGACCCTTTTTTTTTCTTCTCTTTTACGGTGGAGGCTTTCACATGCACCCTTTCCTCTCTCTCTCTTTCTTTTTATTTTGCCCTTAGATTTCAAAATTTATTATTAAAAGCATCTTCCTTTAATTGGAAGTTTTTGTTTAAATTTTGTAAAACGATATTATTAAATATTCTGAATGAACAGGCTTAATTTTTAGCTAAATTCCATTATTTTATGATATTCTAAAAAGTAATTTATTTTTTAGTACTAAAAGTAAATTCATTCAGTTTTTAGGATGTTGTGAGTTGTGTGTCCTTGTTCTACTTTTGTTTATTATTATTTGTGATAATCATTTCTACTCTTGATTATTCCCATATGATATGGAAAAACAGCCAACAAGAAATATGTTCTTGTCATGTTTTGGATTATGGAAAATATATGCTAAAATTTATCTAAATCATAAAAATATCGATAGTGCATTTTCTAGATACAGTTGACGTTGTGTCTATCTATATTTGTGGATTATTCCTTTGAAGAAAAAAAAATCAACTATGAATATCCAGAGTAATCTACACAGTTTATTTGTATTTTTTTTTGTTCTTGTCGATCATATATCTATGTATATTTTTGTGTGAAATTATCAACAATATATTGCCAAAAAAGATTTAGATGTATCTACACATATATATATATATATATATATAGACTTTTAGTCAATAAATGCCATAAAAGAAAAGCATATGTATTAGGCCTGGGCATCCGGGTCCTCGGGTCGGGTTCGGGTCGGGTCCTGATCGGGTCCGGGTCTTTCGGGTCCTGAAAATTTAGACCCATATAGGTACCTGTAATTTTTCGGGTCGGTTCCGGGTCGGGTCTTATCGGGTCCGGGTCGGTTCGGGTCTATAATTTCAATACCTGTAAAATACCCGTAATTTTTCGGGTCCATATCGGGTCCGGATCGGGTTTGGGTATTTAGAATCTGAAAAATACATGGCATACCGAGACTCACTCAAATTTAATTAATATTTGTCATATATATCTAAATATTTATAAAATAGCTTAAATTAAACTATTAATAATCAACATAAATCATTTTAAACTCTAAATTTTATAGTTTAAAGCTTCATATTACTTAAAAATGTTACAAAATAATAATAAATATTGTTAACAAAAGAAATTTCAACTAAATAAAATATAATATATATATATAAAACATAACACAAAAAATCATAGTTTTAATATACATGTTTTTAAGTCGGGTACAAATCGGTTCTTGCGGGTCGGGTCTATTTGGATCGGTTCTTTTCGGGTCCGGGTCTATTCGGGTCGGTTCTCTTCGGGTCCGGGTCTGTTCGGGTAAAAGAAATTTAGACCCAAAAGGTACTTGTAAACTTTCGGTTCGGGTTCGGGTCGGGTATTTTCGGACCGGGTCCGGGTCGGGTCTTCGGGTCCAGGTTAAAATGCCCAGGCCTAATATGTATCTTAAAATTATCGGAATAATATTTGTATTAAAAACATGCAGTAGTATAATGACACCAAAGTAAAAGGTATTTAATTCAAAACTAAACAACTCAGATGACAAAGCCAACACGTCAAGCAATGTTGATTCCATACTTTGTTTGAGCTAATCTATCGTCCCTAAACGGCACGTGCTCCGGTAAGGGAATTAGGGTCCATAAGGTGTTATTATTTTGACGATAATATTATAATTTTTTTAAAAGCATGATTGCTTCCTAATACACTAGTTTCATTTATTTTTTTGGTGACTTGTGAGTTGATGTAGATTGGATGACATAATCCTCACATAATTATACAAATAATATATTAAAATATGTTGTAATTTGAATACGTTTGGAGCTTAATATGTGATTTTGTGTATAAATGTATGAGGGAAGTATGTAATTGTACAAAAAAAGTTTATCTAGTGGAATATTTAACAAGTAATAATTACAAAATAGGCATTGTTAACTAGTAACGTGAGTTCGCACGGAATTAGCCTGTGGCTGTGTTTGCATGTGCAACTGAGATGGAGAGAGGGAGTGGTTGGCAACAGCGACAACTAATTATATATACAACAGGATATATGAGAAGATTCCAAATTTAGTAAAATACTATATGCCATTTTCTAATGTTTTGATGAGATCTTAAATTGAGAAACATGCTATGACACGTCAATAACTTAACCACAAGCTCGAACGTATAAGGTATAATATATAGGTCCAAAGAATATGTATGTTTGAAATTCCTCTAAATACTTTCCAACTCTAGATACATAACCTGTCTTGATATCTCAATCATTTAATTGATGACCACAAGAACGATTAGACAATAGATTAAGACAAGTTATAAAACCAGAATTCAAGGAGACAATGATGAGAACTAACAAAAGTTTCAATGTAATGTTTAGTCCAAAAAAAAGTTTCAATGTATTTTTTTGTTCAATCACATTTTTTTCAGAAAAATAGTTCTTGCCACGAACACAAAAAACCAACAGAGACTCACTTAGCAGTTTCATAACGCGTGCAATGTACCGAGGATTCACGGATCGGATTTGTTTTAAAGGTTTTCAAAATAAGATTTCAGTGAATTGAATTTAGTTTAAACCCATCTAGATAGTGTTGAGACCAGATTTGTCAAAGCAGGATTTCGAGGATGAACACAAAGTTGCAACTCAATACTTAAAGGTTGAATTTCGAAGAATTCGCGAGAACGTTTTTTTTGTTGTGATGACGTGGCAAGGTTGATGGTTATAAGCTGAAGATAACAACATAATAAGGAAAAAATGTCAAGGACTTTAAAGATAAGGATAAATCAAGTGGTTTTGAGTTTATCTAAAATACAACTAGGATTAGGAACTCTATGAACTATATAAAGAGTTTTAGAAGTTGTTTTGTGTTTTTTATGCTTTGGGATATCTAAAAATGTGTCTGCAAAGTTTGTAAGAAAGAGAGACTTAACGTGTGAATTCTTTAGATCGATTGTTTAGAAGATTAGAGATTGGTCAGTGACGATTCATGTGTGTGTGAAGGCGTGTAATTCTGATTAAACATAAATATGTGTTCTCTGTTTAAGAGATTTCTAATAAAACAATCTTGTTTGGAAGAAGAAACGATTCCTTTGATATACATCCTTGTTCTAGATTCTACAATTGGTATCAGAGCGGGTCACCTTCTAGATTAGTTAATCTATACACAGGTTGAGATTCTGTGACGAACATGGATTCATCAAAGGAGTTACTGGTTTTTCAAAGAACCCTATTGCTGGCTCGAAACTTTAAAGACACACTAAGACGAATTGAGAGTGACCAAGGTAGAAGCTTAGTTTCACATCGATACAAGAATCAAACGAGTAGGAGAAGTGATGTTCAATGCTATGAATATGAAGGTATTGGACACTACAAGTCTGATTGTCCTCTTACTAAACGCAAAGAGCTTATATGCAGTGAGTGTACGGGATATGAACACATTAAAACAGAATGTCCCAATCTTCAGAAGAGAGGTGACAAAGCATTATCAAGTTTCAATGACATTGATTCCGATGAAGAGGCTAATGAAGATGGTATGCTCAATATGGTTGTACTGATTGGCAAAAAGGATGTGAACAACTCAGAATCTGATTCTGATGATGATGAAGAAGACATAGATCCAAAGGTGGAATATCGCAAGCTCTATGACAGTTGGGTCGAACTGAGCAATGAGAATCTGAAATTGCTCAAGAATAAGGCAATGCTAGAAGCTCAGATTAATATAATGGAGATGAAAAAACATGTGACATCAAAGCTTGAAACGTTGATTTGTTCAAGGTCGGATAGATTGTTGCACAAGAACAAAGAAGCAGAACAGAATAATATATTTGAGCTAGAAGAAAAGATAAATAGACTGTCAGAACTTTTGTCGCAGGAAGAAAAAAAGAACAGGAGTCTTGAACATAGTTTAAGAGACAACCACAAAAGAATCAAGATGTTGAACACGGGAACAAAAGACTTGGACTCAATCTTGACAATGGGACAACCTGCAAAAGTTAACTGGGGGATTGGATACAAAGAAAATAGAGTAACAAATCAGGTAATCAATACTCAAAGTCCGAAAAGATTGACAAATTTTGTTTGTGTTGAGTCTGTTCGTGCTGAGCCTGTTCGTGCTGCTGAAACAAAAAGAGATGGGCAACTTGCACCACAAACAAGCAAAGTTGTTAACTATGTATGTGCAAAACCGTGTGTTTATGTCAAACCTCAAAATGAGGTTCAACAAGCACAACGAACAAACAAAGGGGTTGAAACTGTTAAGAATCCGAAGTTCAGAAGAGTGTGTTACTTGTATGGCAGAAGAGGACATATTGCAAGATATTGTTATGAACGTATTAACAATATTAGACAAGCTTGGAAACAAAACAATTGCTTCATTGAACCAAGGTACTACGGAAAAGTTTGGATTGCTAAATCTGTTTTGTATTCAAAGGATGACAAAGACAGCAATGAAGATGATTTTGAAGTAATTTGCAATGCAAATGAGTTGGAACAAGTCCAGAAAAGTGAAGAGAAAGTCATGTTTGAGAATGGTGAAAAAGGGGAAAACTCAAAGTCTTTATTGTTTGCTTGTGATTTGTTCAATGAGGAAAAACGTGGTGCACATATCAAAAATGTATGTGAAGAAGAGTTCCATGAAAATGCAATCAAGAATGCGTTTAAATTGTCTTCAACCCTGATGAGTATCACTAATAAAGCTTCAGTGGAAACAAATGAAAGCATGTTGGTTGAGAAACCATATCACGTTTGAAAGATGTACTCTGATCTGGTCTTGTTTTTATGTAAGTATGCACACAAGCAGGGGGAGAAATTTGAAGAATATTCAGTAGTTGAGGGGGAGCACGAGATCTGAAGAGGAGCACGAAAATGAAATGGCTTGATTCATTGCTTAGTATTGGTTCTTTGGTTGACTATGAGTGCAAGTGGCTTGGTTGACATACTCACATAAAAAGGGGGAGATTGTTGAGACCAGATTTGTCAAAGCAGGATTTCGAGGTTGAACATAAAGTTGCAACTCAACACTTAAAGGTTGAATTTCGAAGAGTTCGCGAGAACGCTTTTCTTGTCGTGATGATGTGGCAAGGTTGTTGGTTATAAGCTGAAGATAACAACATAATAAGAAAAAAACGTCAAGGGCTTTAAAGATAAGGATAAATCAAGTCGTTTTGAGTTTATCTAAAATACAACTATGATTAGGAACTCTATGAACTATATAAAGAGTTTTAGAAGTTGTTTTGTGTTTTTTATGCTTTGGGATATCTAAAAACGTGTCTGCAAAGTTTGTGAGAAAGAGAGATAGAACGTGTGAGTTCTTTAGATTGATTGTTTAGAAGATTAGAGATTAGTCAGTGACGATTCACGTGTGTGTGAAGGCGTGTAATTCTGATTAAACAGAAACATGTGTTCTCTGTTTAAGAGATTTCTAATAAAATAATCTTGTTTGGAAGAATAAACGATTCCTTTGATATACATCCTTGTTCTAGATTCTACAGATAAATCGTTATCCTTCTATAGAAACATTTTCCATGTAAGTGTTCTAGGCAACAAGTCTAGAGAAAAGCAGTAAACATTGTCATTCATACAATATTCACCAACAAGAATCTTTGTTTTGGTATTGAGTTTAATCTTGAGAGTCGAAAACAATAAAAAACCTTCTTTAGAAGTTGTGAGGCATATTACAACCTTGGAGCCAAGTTTCAAGTCTGCATGATGAATTTTAGTGGTGAAAATGATGGTGTCATCGTGAAGAAAAGATTAGATCACTATCTCGCTATACTTCCGTAAGTGAAGGTTGTGGTTTGGTTCCCATCGTGAGTATAGTGGTTAGAGAGGATGACACTGCTATGTCTTTCACCAAAGAGCTTCTTGACATGTGTCAGAGACCCTTCATTTCCAGAGCAACTCTTGGCATGGTCAATGTGACACTCATTTGGTATAAAATGTACAAAAATGAACTTATTTATACTCTTTGTAATTGTTTGTTATTGTTCATATTGTATAAGTAGCATTTGAGGTGTCAATCTAATTTACAAATATCTTAATCTAAGAGAATACAAATGATCCCTTAATCTAAATCAAATTATGTAGTTTAAAGTAATCATAGTGATAATTAAGCTAGTGAAGTCAAATTAAATCAACAATTAAAGCAAAGAACAAAATTCAATCAAGGTTTAAAGCTAGACTCCTAGAACTATGCAATTGATTAATGATGATAGACTTCTAACTAAGATGCTAATTACAAACAATTAACATGTTTCTTCAACCTAAGATCACAAAGATGAGTTAATCCACTTCCATGACACTAAAAAAAATGTAAGAAATATAATGATATCAAAGTCTTGCTTTCTAGCTAATTAATATTTTCATAGCCCATCTGATATGTTAATCAAGATTTCATGAGATTGTCAAATAATAAATCAAGATTTCATGAGATTGTCAAATAATAATAATTTGTAATTTTATTCAACTATTTTTATTGTCTTGTTTTATAGATACTGAACTCTACTACTACTTGTCGTGCTTGTGATAATTAGTTCTCTATATAGAAGAGAACATATGTAATCAATTTAAACACTCTTTAGTATTATGGATTTCGTTATGTAGAGTTATCGTCACTGAAAAGCATAAAAATATTTAGAATTTTCTTCACAAGTTAAAATCTTTATTAGAAATGTCTTAAAATAATTTACCCACAACAAAGCTTTAGTTTTATCTGTTAACAGTGAAACTCTATTACTACATTCTCAAAGTTAATATTTTCATATCTGATCCATACTCATAGTTGATTCGGTAAATCTAGCGATCTATACATATTTCGGTTCCGATTTAGTGAATATCTTTCAACTAACATTTTAATCAAAGTATGATGTAAATAAGTAAAAATTTAAAAAATTATCATTAATATCTGATTAAAATTCAAAAAATATGATGTTATATTTTAAAGGAAAATTCCTTAAAATACATGGATTAATTTCCATTTGCTAATAAAATACACAAACCATTTTGGATCCATGTTTAATATACGAACTAATTTCCGTTGCCTATTAAATACACAAACTTTTGAAATTTGTAGATTTTACACATCGTTTTAAACGACGTTAACTACGTTTAACGGAAGTGACGATGGTGTTATTGTTTAATGACATGAGTATTTTCATTAATCTTTAGTTATAGTTTATCTAAACACGTGTTTAACTTCTATAAAGAAAATTTCTTAAAAATACACGAACTAATTTTCATTTACTAATAAAATACACTAACTATTTTGGATTCTCATTTAATACATGAACTAGTTTTTGTTTCCTATTAAATACATAAAATTTTAAAATTTGCAAATTTTACACATCAATTTAAGCGACGTCAATTATTTTTAGCAGAAGGTGATGTGGTTAAACTGTGAAAAATACGCTCACTCTCAACCAAACCTCTCAAGTCGATCGAACCCTAATTCAAGTTAGATTCAACTCGAGTTTGGCACCATAGTTTGTTCCAACCTTTTTTATTCTCCAAACTTTGTTCTTTTTCTTCTTCTTCGCTTTAATATCCTTTTATATCGTTTCGAAGTGAAGTCGATTTCCATGTAGTGAAAAAGACGAAGAAAATTAGGTAATTTTAAGTGAGTTTCTGAATTTGAAATTAGTTTAGTGTTATGTGTTTCTTTTTCTTATTCTTCACTTTGATGCAGTGATAATGATTCATTCAAGGTTAATTTATTATGAAAGCGTAATGGAGAAAAAAACTAACAATATAATCTATCGGGATGATTATTAAGGATTTTATCCTTCACAGTTTAACCAAATATTTAATTAAATACTAACATCTTTTCCACTTCTGTTAAACATAGTTGACATCGTCTAAATTATGTTAAACATAGTTAATATCGTCTAAATTGATGTGTAAAATGTGAAAATTTTAAAGTTTTATGTATTTGATGGGAAACATAAATTATTTCTTGTATTAAATGGGGATCCAAAATAGTTAGTTATTTTATAGGAAATGAAAATTAGTTCATGTATTTTTAAGAATTTTTTTATACAAGTTAAACACATGTTTAGGTAAACTATAACGTCATCGTCACTTCAGTTAAACATAGTTGATGGCGTCTAAAACGACCTGTAAAATCTGTGAATTTTTAAAATTTATATATTTAATAAACAACTTAAATTTGTTCATATATTAAACATGGATCCAAAATAGTTAGTGTATTTTATTAGCAAATGAAAATTAGTTAGTATATTTTTAAGAAATTTTTCCTATTTAAAAACAAAACTTTGATTAAATTTTTCATGTACTTTTTAATGTAGCTAAACTAAATAAATTCTTTTAAATATTTTTCAACGTACACTAACAAATATCACAAACAAAATATAATTTTTATCTCGTGAACCAGACGTAAGCGGGGTTAGCCTCTGATTAAACCGATAAATGATAACCGAGACACCGACCATAACTCAGAATAACAAATCGTCCAACAAAAAATGGTCTTATCCTTAGTGGATGTCTCCGGGAGAAGAATACCGGTTTCGGTTTGCGCGGTTATAGTGGGCTTCGCATCTCAGTGTATGGGCCTTTTAAAAACTAAAATGAAGTTGGCCCACTACAGTTTCTTTCTGTATCAGTACGCTACACTCGTGTCTCCACCAAAGGAAGACTTGGCTGGCATTGAAGCTTGCTCGAGAAGGAGACACGGAGGAGGAGCAATGGCGAATACGCAGACTTACGGCTTTCCGATCTACGCCGTGGAATGGATCCCGGAAGAAACGGTGAGATCGAAAATCGATAAGGGATAAGGAGAATTCCGAAGATGGCAGCGAGTTGTCGTCGACGACCTCCCGGAGCTGCATCGTGTTGGCCGGCGGAGGCGGGAAGGGGCAAACGGGAATACCTAACGTCGTTTTAATCAGTCGTGTTGATCTCGAAACCAATTCTCTCGTGGAACAACCTGTAAGTAGTGTGACGGTTTTTTTCTGTTCATACGTAGTGAGTCTTTAATCAAATCGCAAGGATTTGTGTTTTTGTTTTTTTCAGGTGAGTAGGGTTGTGGTCACTGATCTTCCTTATAGAATGGCTGTTCATCCTCGAGGAGGTGGTCTTATTTGCGCATTGCCAGAGAGTTGCAAGTATGTAATCTTGTAAAGCTCATTAGGTTTTGTAATTAGGATATGAGTTTGAAGGTTCTGTGTATAAAGACGTGGTGGGTTTTGTGGTACTTGAATGGATGTGTGATAGTTACTTGTTGATATGCAGACAGTTTGATTGGGAAAATATTATGAGGCCAAGAGAGGGTGAAGAGGTAGAGGAAGTGATTAACGAGTTAGAAGATGTTGGACTACAGTTAGCTCTTGCGTTTAATCAGGATGGGTCTGTGCTTGCTGCTGGTGGGGAGGTCTGATTAGGAAAGCTTGTTCGATTCAATCTCTTTTGCATAACAGAGGATGGATTTTTAGTGGTTCTTTGTCATTTTTGTTTGGATGCCAGTACAGGATGGAACTTTGAGGATTTTTGAATGGCCTAGTATGAAAATAATACTTAATGAAGCTAAGGCACATGCTGAAGTTAAAAACTTAACCTTCAGGTGTGCTTTCTCTTATCAAATGAGGAAACTTTGCCATCTTAAGTCTATTCCTGAGAAAGGAATCATCTTTGAACAAAGCTTGTACAACAGATTGTCTTCTGATAAGTGATAGTTTTTCGTTTTGCAGCGAAAGTGGTAAGTTTCTTGTATCTCTTGGAGGTCCAAATTGTCGGGTTTGGGACTTAAATGCTTCCACTGCCGTTGCTAGTCTATCAAAAGAGAAGGTCAGTGGTTTTTTTTGCTCTTAATATCCTTTGACTTTGTATACAGAGTTCTAACATTCTTGTATTGTACTCTGATGAGCTCGAATATTATAATGCAGGACGAGATGTTTGCCTTCTGCAGATTCTCCGTCGACAATGCAGGCGATGAAGTTCTTTACATTGCTGCAAAGACTGGTAAACTTACATTTTGGCAGTTCATTTTCTTTTCTCTGTTACAGCTAACGATGATACTGATTTTGTTTTGAGTAAGAGCGTGGTGGAAGTATTATAACATGGGATACAACATCATGGAAAAGAAGACATTCAAAGCTTTTGAAAAACTACTCTATATCGGCCTTTAATGTCTCACCTGATGGGAAATTTCTTGCGTTGTAAGTTTCTTTTGGGACTAAACAGACAATGTTATACTAATCCTAGTTCTGACTGTCGTCATACTATTTTTAATTAATGCAGCGGAACCCTCGAAGGAAATGTTTTGATAATTGATTCAACAAAAATGAAGACTCATCAGTTCGTTAAGAAAGCTCATCTCGGTTTGGTCACCGCACTAACCTTCTCCCCTGATTCAAGGTTTTTTTCTCTACTCTACTCATTAAGGATCTAGCTTGCACTGTATAGCTACTGATCATGCTTAAAGTCCCATGCAAAGAAATAGACAAAGGTGATGAAGAAAAAAATGAACTCGCACTCAAACGTTTTGATTTGGGGTTTGGTTTTGCAGGTGCTTAGTGTCAGTATCTTTTGACTCAAGGGCAAAGCTAACGGTCATTGAACAAAAGCCTGAAACAAGTACGTGTATTCTGCCATTTCTCTTCTTATCTCTCATAACTGTAGTTTTAACCAAAACTATATCAAGAAACCAGTCACGAACTGTTAACTTGAAAACTAAAACTGTGTGTTTTGTTAATGAAATTGCAGATGGAATAAACTGGGTGGTGGTGGTTTTGTTGTCCGTGTTGCTATTAGTGGTTTCGTATTATTTCTTGATGGTAAAGAATAGCCTCTAAGTGACCCCACGAGAAGATATATTACATCCGATAATTTACAACAATAGCTTTTTGCGTTTGTGTTATGAGAAAAAAAAAACGCGAAACTTGAATGCTTTTATATCATAGAAATGTAAACTAAAATTGTAAGAAAGGCAGTAAACTACGATATTATGAATGAACACCTCTCACCTGTTATGGATAAGATAACAAGATGAATGGAAGAAAAGGAACCAGGAAGCAGAAGAATATCTCACAACAGCAAACCAAAGGTCTAAAAGATTGTCTGGTTTCTGGATGCAACGCGTATAAGATTTGATCTAAATAGTAAAGAGCTGTTAAAAATACGCTTCAAAAGATAACAAAGGGAACATCCATTTGAATGAGAACATGTCATATGTTAAAGACACTGATCACTGACCACACGGTCCACGCCACACTCTTCAGAAACTTCAAGTTCCTTGTACCAGTCTCCAGGTTAATTACAGGCAGTTTTGTATTGAAAAAATTACATACTAAGTCACTTTATGACTTTCCAATAACACAATCAGTCACTTTACACATGAGGCACACTTTTTAGATATATTTTGTCTGTTATGCCCTTCGATTAACCCAACTAAATGGTTTCAAGAATTACCAAAGAAAGAGGTGAGTCATGGAGAACAAAACATGTGCTCGTCTTCCTCTTCAACTTTCCAGAAAAGAAAAAAACACTAGATCACTTAATAACATAATAATTTCTTTATTCTTTTGTTTCTTCCTCTTCTTAAATTTCTTTCTTTTATCGAGTTTTTGAGATCAAATCATGCATAGATCCAAAACTCAATCTAAAAATGATATTTACAATTCTATTGATCCAAAAACCCAGAAATCCAAAAAAAATCTCTTTTGGCTCTTTTTCGTTCTCATGTTCAAGATGGGATAAATATTTTGAGTTTTTCATCCTCCTCTCATTTCGGGTTTGGGAATCGATACCAAATGGTGATTTTGACTGTAGGTTCTGTTTCTGGTAACTCCAAAGTTCTCAGCATGTAAGATGTTCGATAAAATGTGCGTAAGAAAAATTTGTGTTCACTTTATTAAATAGTGTGGTGTGGACGACCTGAAGATCAAAGCTAAGCTTGACGTCCATAACTTTGACATCCACAACTACCAATATCGTGACAAAACTTACTCAAACATTCGTAGCTTAGGAAGCAAAGGGATGAGACAGTACAAACACACATACTTTTGAGCATGTTCTTGTAATGAATAATAGTTTGTGCGATGTTGATAACTATTTTGTTCATATAGAACTCGAGATTTTACCAAAGCTGTAACGTGTTGAACAAAGTTAGAGACTAGGCTTCACAAAGGAACATAGAAGAGCTTGAGGCGTTCTCCAATGTCGAGGGTTTGACGTCCACAACTTTGACGTCCACAACTCGTCCGTCAACTACACTATTGTCTATATCCAGTTATCCACACACATATATTTGCATCTGGTGTAAGTTTTTTTCGTCTATGGTTCTTTGTAACATCTTTGGTTCTTGAAACACATTTTAACTGTGGTATCTTCATCATTCAATACTAACCAATTTTGTGTATATATCTATACATGTCTTTCCATCCACTTATTTTTTGTTCACTTTTTTTTTCTGTCCACGATTAAGTCGTCCATGATTTTCATATCCATGTTTTTAGTGTCTTAATGTTAAAATACAAAATATAGTCATAATGGATGTTAAAATATAGAAAATAAAAAATATAATTATTTATATCAATCAAAATTTCTTATATATATCTTTAAAATGGAAAAATAATAAAATAAACATGAAATGGTGAAATTATAAGTGTCATTTGCTCAAGGGTAAAATGGTCATAAAACTCTTTCCAACACACAAAATGTGCTCCTCAAGTGAAAAGTGACTCTAGATGATAGATAAAAGATAAAAGTTACAATGTAACTTACTCTTTTGTATTTCGAATGTTCGTTATGTCGCAATGTTTTACAAATGAAGTAGGAGAGATTATTCACTCCAATAAAACTTACCCCAAAACTGACAGATTACGTTGTTCTTTTACATTCCAATTCCCAAACCAAAGCGTTACATTTGAGAATCGAGGGCATCATTTCCGAATGTACTATGAATTTCATAGCCCAATGGTTTGAAAGGCCCAAAATGTAATTATGAGTGTCATCCGGACAAATGCTTTAAATTTTGCCAAAACAAATACTCCACTTGCTTCAAATTAATATATATTTTAAATTTTCATACTAATTAAAGACATATAAAATTTTAGTTTTCAGCACATTATTTTTTGTAGAACAATTCTTCATAACTTTTAACCAATAAAATTTTATATAGATTTTAAAATTTACAATTTACCATTAATTAACATATTGAAATTGTAAAACATATATCCTTTTTGAAACAATATTTTTTTCTAAAACATGATTTTTTTCAGAACTGAGTGAGTATCAAACATATGTCAATTTAAAAAAATAAAATTCTATTATGAGTAAATATGATTTATGTCCTTGTCATGTCTCGTACATTCTCTTCCGTCAAACTGGGAACTTTTAACAACAGCTATATTTATATTTTTTTTGTAAATTGTCACTTTCAGGTCAAATCAATTGGTTTATGAAACTTGATTTTGTTACCAGATTTTATGACGATATATCCATCAGCAAGGGTGTTGTTAGGCCTTTCATTTATGATTAAACAATTTTATATGATTATGAAAGCTTGTCACTTGTTGGTTATCAATATTGACTTTTGGTACAAAACAAACAAGCTGCTCTTTGTTTGACTTTTGGTACAAAACAAACAAGCTGCTCTTTGTTAACTTGGTCTACTATGTTAATATTCGTATATATTCATATTGTCATTAATTAAATTCTTTTTTTAACAAAAACATCTGTTTCATTAATTTTTTAAATTTCTATCATGAGTGTAGTAAATACGATTTATGACCTTCTCATGTCCCGCACATTCTCTTCCGTCGCTTTTAAGAACAGCTGCTCTTATTCTAAATTGTCACTTTCAAGTCAAGTAAACTGGTTTATGTAACTTGATTTTGTAACGTGATTTTATGACGATATATCCATCAGTAAGGTTTCTGTTAGGCTTTTATTTATGATTAAATAGTTTGAATGATTATGAAAGCTTGCCACTTATTGGTTATGAACATTGACCTTTCGTACAAAACAAACAAGCTTCACATACACTGTATAATGGAAATATTAACATAGTAGCAATCTTTAATCTATAAAGTATTATTTGAGAAATCATTTTTCTACATGTTACGTTCATGTTAATTTTTAAAATAATTATATGTAAAGTTAATATTAATAAATTAGAAATTATTATAATTGTCATTACAAAATTTATTTCTATTTTCTTTTTTACTTAACCATATTTTATTTGTTTTTAATTTTAATTTCCTTTTACTTTTTTTCCACAAAATTCACATAAATGATAATAAAGAAATTATTTATAATATAAAACTTATATATATATAGCAAATTTTTATTTTATCTTCTTCATATTTTCTAACAACATCATAAAAGTAAATATTTATAAAAACTAAAATATATAGATTTTTATACATAAACATAGTTTCACAAAAATAATACATGTATTTGTATTAAAATAAAATAATTTATTTTCATATCTAAAATTTAAGACTTTCGTTTGTTGTCCATATGGATACGGAACTACCAGCGTAGTTTGCAGAGTCGATATGAATCTATGTATGTTGATAACAAAAAAAACACTTAAAACTAATGAATGCAACAAAAAGTAAATAGTTTTAATCTAATTAGAATAAAAATAACTATAATTCATTTTAGACGAATATATACAACTTAGTATATCCAATTATTAAGTAGGTAAATCAATCATGATTTTCATACTCAAATAATAGGTATATTTAAGTCAGCGACATATTATTATTTAGAATAGTTTCTATCTATTTTTGATGCATGTAAATTACGAACGACTCAAAACTATAAAAATGAAAATAATATAGTAAAAAATTATTACAATTTAGTTTGTCCGTAATTATTTATATACATGCATAAAGTTTCAAAATATTACCAATTAAATTCACTCATGCAACTCCAAACTGGCAATATTTTCTCATTTGTTTCCTAAATAACATATATCAAATAATACACAATTTAAGAAAATATATGAATGCAAAACAATAAACTAATTTAAATTAAATTAAATTAATAAAGCTAATGGGATTTTAGTCTATTTAGAATCTTCAAGCATTTATGGTTTAATTGAGAAGAATAAAATAATTTCATACATCCAAAATTGAATAAATTAAATTGTTTGTAATTAAAACCAGATGCTTGTCTAAAAATAATTCGTATTTTAATATGTATATAAATTAGAAATGATTAAAACTTGTTAAATAAAACAAAAATTAGTAAATCAATATAAATCATATATTTATAATATATTATGTATGTGTGTATGTACGGGAGGATCATTTAATATTTTATAGTTTATATATGGTTCAGATAAGTTATTTTATATATGTATGAGGTTTGATCTTTTTTAAATGCATAGTTTTGAAAAGTTCCTGACAATATACCGTATACGTGTATCTGAAACTCTTAAATATTTAGTCAAAAAAACTTAAATATAATAAACTTACTAGATTTTGATCCGTGCTTTCAGAGCGCGAAATTATTTTCGATACAAAGCAAATTATATGAAATAAATTTGCATTTTTGATTATGTATCTACATTTAAATATTACAAATGAAACGTTATATCCAATGTTTCGGGTCACGACCCGAACCCGCGGTTAAACTGATTAACTGATGACTTTATATTGAGTCCGGTTTGTTTTTTTCTTTAAACTCATTTTTTTTATTTTTTATAAAATTCGCAAAATACGCTAAAATTTGAGACTCGAATATTGGTTGAACCTATGGGTGGCCACTATATAATACAATTTAACGTAAATTTTCATATTTAAAGTATTCTAATTTATGAATGTTTAGATGAATAATAGATATATATTATGAATGTTATGCTCTTATTTTACAAAAGTTAGTCAAACTAATTTATCATTTTATTGTAAGCGTAATGGATCAATATTCGAGAGGATACATACTAAATTAGATATAGATACATGAATATGAGATGAATTTTGACCTGAATTGTAAGCATAATGGATCAATATTCGAGATAAGGATTTTGATCCAAACTTTAATGTGATAGATACATGAATGTGATAAGGATTTTGATCCAAACTTTAATGTTTTTATAGAGTTTGATCAAATATTAATGTTTAATATTAGATTTTCATCCGCATTTTAATATTTCTTATAAGATTTTGATGAAATATTAATGTTTATTGTTAGATTTTGACACGTACTTTTTAAAGCGAGATGAATTTTTATTCAAATATTTATTTACTCAAAATTAGAAATTTTATACATGTGTATCTTTTTATTAAAACATTTGTTTTGAAGTATATATAATAAAAATAAAATTTACATTAATATAATTTTATGAAAATAAGATAATTAATTTATATAAACTGCTTCATATATTATAATAAAAAAATTATTTTAAATATTCATAAAATTTTATTTTATTATTATATTTTTTGTCAACATTATTATACAAATTAACTATTGTTATTATACTCGTCTCATACATGAGAAATATATTAATTAATTTTAATATTTTAATTTAAATATGTATATTAACTTATGAAATGATTTATTAGTTTATATATCGTATTTTTATAAGTTGAAGTATGTTGTAAAATTCATAAATATAATTTATTCTGTTATTTTATAACTTATAAATAGTTAGTTAATGAATTAAGTTACTTTATATTTATTATTTGGTGTAGTAATTTTTAATTATGAATATAAATTATATATATATATATAAATATTATAGATTTTTTATTATATAAATGAATAATGAATAATTTTCATTTTTAAATATAGTTAATATTAGTAATGGTTTTATTATTTAAAAACAAATGTATATTTATATTTTAAATAAAAGATATTAAAAACTATTATTAAAATCTAATCTTATGAAAATATTCTTAAGAATATCTTTTTAGATATCTTATTTTGATATCTAGTAATGTATATTTATTTTGATATCTTATTTTGATATAGTTAATATTAGTAATGGCTTTATTATTTAAAAACAAATGTATATTTCTATTTTAAATAAAAGATATTAAAAGATATTATTAAAATCTAATCTTATGAAAATATTCTTAAAAATATATTTTTAGATATCTTATTTTAAAAGTATTAAGATAATTGGTTAGATATAATATATATTTAATAATAATTAAGTTAGTTGTAGGAGAATAAATAAAAAATTAAAAAATGTAATGGTCCAACCTAAACTACTTATAAGTAGATAAAAATAGGATTATGTTTTAATTTATTAGATATATTCAAAATAACGTACTCAAAAGTGATGGGTAGACCAGGACATATATCATAATGCTAAGATTATTAACTCTTCTGAGATGAACTTTTCAAAAAAGAAATGAAAATTCAGACTCAAATAAAAACAGTTATACTAAGCGAAAAGTTAAACATCTGATAAACACTCTGGCTTAAGTCTAACATTGATCCATTAGATTTGAAGTGTCACAAAGGATAAATTTCTATTTTCTTAAAATATTTTTTTTGCTCATTTGTTTAATACTAGTTCTACAATCTCAGGTAAATGACTATAGAATGTTTATATTTTGGATTAAAAAGATTTATGGTTTTAATTATTAATTGGTTATAATTTTAATCTTTTGTTTCTGCCAGTTTTGATTCATAATACTATATTTAATGATTTTTCAGATGTCTATATATCCATATATTTCATATGATAAAGTTTTAATTATAAATATTTAAGGGTTAAAATGACCAAACTATTTTATTAAAGAAGTAAAGAGACACATTATTTATAAGACTAAATAGTCTAACCTTAAAATTAGATTGAAGTATGGGATTATGGGGATAGGGTTTAAGATTTTTAAAAATAAATAAATATTAAAAATTTAAAATATTTTTTTAAATAGTTTCAAAAAGAATTTTTGAATTGCAAAATAAAATTTTGGAAAAAAAGAATTCAAAACTTTTTTATAAAAAACTCGAATTCAAAAATGTATAATTTGAAAACTATAAAAGATTTTTTACTTTAAAATAATTATTTATATATATATATATATATAAAGTAAATGTATAAAAGTCGTGTGATTCTTTAATGAAATATCTTTTGATCATTTTTGTTTTGTGATTTTTTGGTGAAAAAAAAAATTTCATTTACTAATAAAAATACGTGTTTAACTTGTATAAAAAAATTCTTAAAAATACACGAACTAATTTTCATTTACTAATAAAATACACTAACTATTTTGGATTCTCGTTTATTACATGAACTAATTTTTGTTTTCCATTAAATACATAAAATTTTAAAGTTTGAAGATTTTACACATCAATTTAAACGACATCGATTATGTTTAGCAGAAGATGATGTGATTAAACTGTGAAAAGCACGCTCACTCTCAGCCAAAACCTCTCAAATCAATCAAACCCTAATTTAAGTTAGGTCCAACTCGAGTTTGGCACCATAGTTTGTTCCAACCTTTTTTAATCTCCAAACTTTGTTCTTTTTTCTTCTTCTTCGCTTTAATATCCCTTTATATCGTTTCAAAGTGAAGTCGATTTCCATGTCGTGAAAAAGATGAAGAAAATTAGGTAATTTTAAATGAGTTTCTGAATTTGAAATTAGTTTAGTGTTATGTGTTTCTTTTTCTTATTCTTCGCTTTGATGCAGTGATAATGATTCAGTCAAGGTTAATTTAAACTATGAAAGCGTAATGAAAAAAAAAACTAACAATATAATCTATCGGGAGGATTTTTAAAGATTTTATCCTTCACAGTTTAACCACATGTTTAACTAAATACTAACATCTTT
Organism: Moricandia arvensis; assembly: GCA_905132765.1. NCBI lineage: Eukaryota > Viridiplantae > Streptophyta > Magnoliopsida > Brassicales > Brassicaceae > Moricandia > Moricandia arvensis. The sequence goes on along the minus strand of CAJHQP010002818.1, from coordinate 23,169 downwards.
TCCACTTATGTTAAACATAGTTGACATTGTCTAAATTATGTTAAACATAGTTAACATCGTCTAAATTGATGTGTAATTTCTGAAAATTTTAAAGTTTATGTATTTAATGGAAAACACAAATTAGTATCTTTTTATTCAAATATTTATTTACTCAAAATTAGAAATTTTATACATGTGTATCTTTTTATTAAAACATTTGTTTTGAAGTATATATAATAAAAATAAATTTTACATTAATATAATTTTATGAAAATAAGATAATTAATTTATATAAAATGCTTCATATATTATAATAAAAAAATTTATTTTAAATATTCATAAAATTTTATTTTATTATTATATTTTTTGTCAACATTATTATACAAATTAACTAATGTTATTATACTCGTCTCATACATGAGAAATATATTAATTAATTTTAATATTTTAATTTAAATATGTATATTAACTTATGAAATGATTTATTAGTTCATATATGGTATTTTAATAAGTTGAAATATGTTGTAAAATTAATAAATATAATTTATTCTGTTATTTTATAATGTATAAATAGTTAATTAATGAATTAAGTTACTTTCTATTTATATTGAGAATTCGTCCAAAAAAAGCACGAACTTTGCACAAATTGCCAAAATAAACATGAACTTTAGAGCGGACCAAAAAACACCACAAACTTTCATTGACTTTCCAATTAATTCACAATCTTTTCGTTGACTTGCCAATCTAGCACGCCGTCAAAAAATTTAACAGAAATATTTAACGTCGTTAACTGTTGGCGTTAAGTAAAACGACGTTGTTTTCAAATGAGACGAAACGACATCGTTTTACGTGAATTGGAATTAAAAACATGAAGTCTCACGGGTTCGAACTCAGATTGCTTGGATCAAACGACGAAGTCTTTTGCCACTGGGCTACGGACACTTTCAACGTATTAACTAATACATTTAATTTTATTTAGTACCGATTGAACATAAAAGAATTTCCAAAAAACTTAAAAAGAAATTTAAAATTCTAAAAAATTGGAACAATAAAGAAACTTTTTATAAAATTAATTTTAAAATTAAAAATAAAATTTTATTTTTCTCTTAAAAATCAAAAATCATCCAAAATTCTGATTTTTTTTAAACAATTGCTAAAAATTGAATAAAATCATCCAAAATTTAATTATGCACCCATTATTTTTTGCATTTTCTTTGAATTTTTAAATTTTTTGGAATTTTGTTTTTAGAATTTTTTTGAGCATTATGTGGATATATTTTTATGGGTGTATAATTAAATTTTGGATGATTTTATTCAGTTTTTAGCAATTGTTTAAAAAATATCAGAATTTTGGATGATTTTTGATTTTTTGAAAGAAAAATAAAATAAAATTTTAATTTTAATTTTAAAATTAATTTTATAAAAAGTTTTTTATTGTTCCAATTTTTTAGAATTTTAAAATTCTTTTTAAGTTTTTTGGAAATTTTTTATGTTCAATCGGTACTAAATAAAATTAAATGTATTAGTTAATACGTTGAAAGTGCTCGTAGCCCAGTGGCAAAAGACTTCGCCGTTTGATCCAAGCAACCTGGGTTTGAGCCAGTGAGATTTCTTGTTTTACTTAACGTCAACACTTAACGACGTTAAATATTTCTGTTAAATTTTTTGACGGCGTGCTAGATTGGCAAGTCAATGAAAAGATTGTGAATTAATTGGAAAGTCAATTAAAGTTTATGGTGTTTTTTGGTCAGCTCTAAAGTTCATGTTTATTTTGGCAATTCGTGCAAAGTTCGTGTTTTTTTTGGCTGAATTCTCATTTATTATTTGGTGTAGTAATTTTTAATTATGAATATAAATTATATATATATATATATAAATATTATAGATTTTTTATTATATAAATGAATAATGAATAATTTTTCGGTTTTAAATATAGTTAATATTAGTAATGGTTTTATTATTTAAAAACAAATGTATATTTATATTTTAAATTAAAGATATTAAAAATATTATTAAAATCTAATCTTATGAAAATATTCTTAAGAATATCTTTTTAGATATCTTATTTTGATATCTAGTAATATATTTATTTTGATATCTTATTTTGATATAGTTAATATTAGTAATGGTTTTAGTATTTAAAACAAATGTATATTTATATTTTAAATAAAATATATTAAAAGATATTATTAAAATCTAATCTTATGAAAATATTCTTAAGAATATCTTATTTTGAAAGTATTAAGATAATTGGTTAGATATAATATATATTTAATAATAATTAAGTTAGTTGTAGGAAAATAAATAGAAAATTAAAAATGTAATGGTCCAACCTAAACTACTTATAAGTAAATAAAAACATGATTATGTTTTAATATATTAGATATATTCAAAATAACGTACTCAAAAGTGATGGGTAGATATATCATAATGCTTAGATAATTAACTCTTCTGAGATGAACTTTTCAAAAAAAAAATGAAAATTCAGACTCAAACTATTTTATTAAAGAAGTAAAGAGACACATTATTTATAAGACTAAATAGTCTAACCTTAAAATTTAGATTGAAGTATGGGATTATGGGGATAGGGTTTAAGATTTTTAAAAATAAATAAATATTTAAAATTTAAAATAATTTTTTAAATAGTTTCAAAAAGAATTTTTGAATTGCAAAATAAAATTTTGGAAAAAAGAATTCAAAACTTTTTTATAAAAAACTCGAATTCAAAAATGTATAATTTGAAAACTATAAAAGATTTTTTACTTTAAAATAATTATTTATATATATATATATAAAGTAAATGTATAAAAGTCGTGTGATAATGAAATATCTTTTGATCATTTTTGTTTTGTGATTTTTTGGTGAAAAAAATTTTTTTGGTGAAAAAAGGGGAAATTTTCAAAAATACCGCTTTCCTTGTACCACTTTTTATTTTTACCTTCTTTAAGAGCATCTCCAATGCAACCTCAAATCCTCAAATTTTGAGGTTTTTGTCATTCAAATGCAACCTTAAATTTTCAAATTTTGAGGTCTTGAATAGTGAAACCTCAAATTTGAGGTTTCATAATTCAAAATTTCAAAACTATTTTTATTTTCTTTTTGGTCCTTATAATTATTGTTTTTTCACAATTAGGTAACTTAAGTACGCTAAAATAAAATAAAATAGGATAAGTATTACATAGCATTAAAATAAACCCACACAAAATAAAAATACATTAAAAAAACTTAAAACAAATTAAAGCAAACTAAATAAACTCTTAAATATTACATATCTTACAAATGATACCAAAATACTAAAATTCATCGGTTAGTCGGATCTTGAATTTCTAAGATAATCGAAATATGGTTGATAAATATTTGGATCAATTGAAGGTTTTTGCTGCTCTTGAGATCTTTTTTGCATGATTGTCGTTTTTTCCAATCATATATACTCACGTGTATCATCATCAACGGAGTCTACATTTGTTAGTAATATCTTATCATTTCGTTCTCATTCTTTAAGGCTATTTTTAGCCTGATTTTGGAGACGTAATTGCTGCAACTCATAATTTTTATTCCTAGTTGATGCACTTTCTTTTAAGAAATTAAGGATTTGTTCGTTTTATGAAATCATATAGTCAGCAGATGAATTACCTTCACCCATTTTCCTCTTCAATTTTGCTTTCTTTGATCCAATGGGGCGTTGTGAAGAATTTGATCCACCATCTTCACTGATTAAGTTGATTGAAAATGAAGATAATCCAGGAGACTGTGACGTAGGAGATCCGACCGTATCGCTTTCGGCAGTGGGAGTTCATGGGATACTGATGTGAGCATTGTCGGTAATTTCGGTATATATCCTTCATCAAGACCCACAAGTGATCAAATTTAAAACATTTTTTTTTAAGTTTTGGATCTTGTATCAATAAGTGCTTAGCTCTATCCATCTGCATTATTTTTTACATAAAATTGTGTTTAGTAAATATTCAAATATATATATATATATATACACACTTGTTGAAATTTAACTTACTATGTCTTGTTCGAACGCTCCACCTGGATGCATATTCTCCGCTTGGTGCACACAACTTTTCAAATTCCTAACAACATAGAGAATAACACTCATTCTACCTTGTAAAGATCTACTGTTTCCACTCTCCCAACTCTCATTTTAGCTCGTAATCTACAAATTAAAAATAAGGAGGCTCATTTATCACTTTAGAATGCGTTGATTGAACACATATGGGAGCATCACGGAAATAATGTTTAAGTAATTTGGTATTTTATATGTAGTTTTCTTAAATTTGTGTGTATGTGTGTTGCTTTATTATATATGTAATTTATATTGCCTCTTATTATATAATATTTTAATATTGTGTGTTGTATAATATATTAAATATATGTTTTATATGCATTCTAATGTTTTATTATCATTATTAACTTTTGTTAATATGTAGGACTATAATGCAAATAAATAAACTTTTAACTTTTTTTTTTGAGGATTCATGATTAGAGCAATCACCTCTCAAATCCCCATTTTGAAGTTTTGCTCCTCTCAAAATAAGGTTTTGGGTTGTAGATGCCCTAAAGAGATTTTCAAAAATATCACTTTTTCAAGGGGTAATTTTTTTTTTTAAAATTAATTAGAATCGTAAATTTTAAATTCCTAAACCCTACCCCACCCTACACCACTACTTAACTCTAAACTCTAAGTCTTAGATTAATTAACCCAAAGGTTATAAGTGCGTTTTTCCCTCTTAAAAAATAAGGGTAAAAATGATTAAAGTATTTTTGAAAAGTGGTACAAGAAAAGTGGTATTTTTGACAATTTTCCAAAAAAAAGTTATTTTTTGGTTATTGAAGGAAAAAATTGTTCCTATATTATTTTTAGTCAACAAGAATATAAAATTTTAGAAAAGCAAAAAATAAACTAGCCAAGCTGCAGACATGAAAGTTGACTATAACAAAAGTCCAATATGGATTACGGCCCAATAGAGTAATCAAGGGTCAGAGCCAGCAAACAAAACAACATAGTTTCTATTAAACATTGTCTTGAAACGACGCCATTTCAAAGATGGTCAACAATGGTGGGAGAGAACTTGGAAGCAAGCGGTGAACAAGGGAAGAGCTTTCCTCGTGACTTATTTAATTACTCTATAAAACGGCGTCGTTGAAAGGTTAGGTGAAATAATGAAAAAGACAGATCGGCGACGGGCCGTGTCTTCCATTACTTCATATATAAATATGTTATCTTCTCTCTCTCGCTCGTTCACATGTCTTCAATTATTCCGAGAGATTTGGAGATCAAAGATAAGATAAGGTATGGCTCGCATTTTTATTCCAATTTTTGTTTGTTTGCTTTTGTAACTCTGTTTTCACTATTGTTTTTTATTTTAGCTTTTATCTAAATTTTTATTCTGTTGCTGTGAAATTTGTCTTTTAAATAAGAAAAAATACGTTTAGAAGAACTGATAATTATATGGATAAATCCATCAAATAGATTTTTTTTGAAGATTTTGTCATAAAAATAAATTTCAAAAATTAAAATTAAAATAATTTTTTATTTTAAATTAATATTTTTTTATTATTATTTTTTAATTTTAACTTCAAAAGCTAATTTCTTAACTTTAAATCCTAAGTATAAACTAGTTAATTCAAAAGTATAAATGTATATTTATACTTTTTAATAAAAATATTTTAATCTTTTTTAAAATTATTTTGATGATAATTTTTTTAAAATATATCTTATAGTATTTCTCTAATTTTATAAAGGTAATCTTGTTATTATTTTTAAAAGGTGGGTGTTAAATTGGAGTAATCACAAAATCTACAAATGAGCTGGTGGTTGTCTTTAAAGCGATTCATATATATATATATATATAAATATAAATAATTGCATGTAAGCCATTCTCTGAATTGCAGACATCCATCAAATCTTCCTCCTTGCAGCTTCTTCTTCTTGTGAATTACTCTTTGATCCAAAGAGTCATCTAAAGGTCTCACCTTTTTGTTTTTATCCTCTCTTAATTTGATATTTTTTGTATATTTAGGTTTCTTTCTTGTGTATGTTTCTGCTTTTGATGAAACCCTTTAGGGATTATAGGTGAATCATAGATTCTTGAAGAGAAAGTACAATCCTTTATGTGTTTTGTTTTTTTTGTTGAATTTTATGTTTGTTAAAACAGTGAATAAGAATCATCATGTTGGAGAAAGAGTTTTTCACCGAGTATGGTGAAGCAAGCCAATATCAGATCCAAGAAGTTGTCGGAAAAGGAAGCTATGGTGTTGTTGCCTCTGCCGAATGTCCACACACTGGTGGCAAAGTGGCTATCAAGAAGATGACTAATGTCTTTGAACATGTCTCTGATGCGATACGGATCCTCAGGGAGATTAAGTTACTCAGGCTTCTGAAACATCCTGATATCGTGGAGATTAAACATATAATGCTGCCTCCTTGTCGGAAGGAGTTCAAAGATATCTATGTTGTGTTTGAGTTGATGGAGTCGGATCTTCACCATGTCTTAAAGGTAAATGATGACCTCACTCCTCAGCATCATCAATTCTTCTTGTACCAACTTCTTCGTGGCTTAAAATTCATGCACTCAGGTAAGGTTTCTTGTTTCCCTTCTCTCTAACCCTGCTGTGTTTTAGCCCTTTAAAGAGTTTTGTATCTGATTTGTGTCCATCACAGTGTTCTTATCATCTTTTGGCTCCTTGTTTTGTGTTTTATAGCGCATGTTTTCCATAGAGATTTGAAGCCAAAGAACATCCTCGCTAATGCTGATTGCAAAATCAAGATCTGTGATTTGGGGCTTGCTCGTGTCTCCTTCACTGATTCCCCTTCTGCCGTTTTCTGGACTGTATGTATCTATTCCATTATGCAGAGAGTTTGTGAATGCTTAATAATTAATTAGTTTATTGTTCTGTAACAGAGATGTATGTATATCTTTATGCAGTTGACTACAAATGATTTAAGTACTTCTGCTAAGTTACCAATCTTTGTCATGTTGTTTTGCAAGGACTATGTTGCTACAAGATGGTATCGTGCTCCAGAGCTCTGTGGTTCCTTCTATTCCAACGTAACTGATCTGTTTCCATATAAAGTGACCTTATGCATAAAGTGTGAGCTAATGTAACTGGTATGTCTGTCTGTGCAGTACACGCCAGCGATTGACATGTGGAGCGTTGGCTGCATATTTGCAGAGATGCTAACTGGGAAACCCTTGTTTCCTGGCAAAAATGTTGTGCACCAGCTTGAACTCGTCACCGATCTGCTTGGAACTCCATCACCGATTACTCTATCCAGGGTTTGTTTTGTTTAAGCTAAATCGCAATACAAGAGGCTTCTCTCACCCAGACAAACTTGCTGGTTGCAAGTTTTTTAAGTTTTGTGTGTCATGAGTCTGTCTGTTTATAATGGAAATGTAGATTCGGAATGAGAAGGCTAGAAAGTATTTGAGTAACATGAGGAGAAAGGATCCTGTTCCTTTCACTCATAAGTTCCCCAATATTGATCCTGTGGCGCTGAAGTTGCTTCAGCGTTTAGTTGCTTTTGATCCAAAGGACCGTCCCTCTGCTGAAGAGGTAAGAGGAGAAAAAGTTGAAGCTCGGTGTGTTCTTTTTTTTCATTCATTTTCATGAATCTTGATGCTTTTGTTTTCTTCCTTCTTCAGGCATTGGCTGATCCGTATTTTCAAGGATTGGCAAATGTGGACTACGAACCTTCGAGGCAACCTATCTCAAAGCTAGAGTTTGAGTTTGAAAGGAGGAAGTTGACCCGGGATGATGTGAGGGAGCTCATGTACAGAGAGGTAAACAAAAACATTGTTAATGAATCATATGGTTAGAGTTAGTTATAGGAATCTCGTGAACTGATTAGTTCTATTTATGGATATGAAACAGATTTTGGAGTACCATCCACAGATGTTGCAAGAGTATTTACAAGGAGAAGAGAACATCAACTCTCACTTTATGTACCCGAGGTTTGACCTGATGTCCGAATAAAAACTTGGTTTGTTTGGTAGAAAAGAAACTTTTGTCTGATCACTGTGAATCGATTTTTGGCATTCCAGCGGAGTTGACCAGTTCAAACAAGAGTTTGCAAGACTGGAAGAACATGACGATGATGAAGAGGAACGTAACTCCCCACCAATCCAGAGGAAGTACACTTCACTTCCAAGGTTAGTTACTATTTGTTGAAGCTCAACCATGATGAGTTTAAGGGATATAACCACCCACCCTGCTTTGGTTTGGTTGCAGAGAACGGGTGTGCTCATCAGAGGACGAGGGTGGTGATTCGGTTCACGCACAATTGCCTTCGTCTTCAGTGGTGTTTACACCTCCACAGACTCCAAACAAAGAGACTGGGTTAGCATCAAAGAAGACAGCACAAGTAGACAAAGCAGTAGGTACTCCGGTTAAACGGTCAGCTTGTCTAGTGAGGAGTGATAGTATTTGTGCTTCCAGATGTGTCGGCGTCTCCTCTGCAGTGTCTTAGTCTTAAAAATGATTGTCAAGTTGTTTAGCAGCAAACCATTGATTGTTGTGCGTTATTGTATGAGTTTTATAGTTGAACTCTCTTTCCTTCCTCTTTGCTGTTGATCTGGTCATGTTGTGTGTAATGGTTTCTCTTGGAACTTGACTTCATATATATATTTTGTATCTCTTTAGAACCATGTATACTATCTATCGATCTGTTCATCTGCTAATGATTGTCGGTTCGAACACAAACTGAATATGGGTTTAACAAGTTATAAAGAAGCACCAGCGTTGTTTGATTGATTAACTAACACCAGCCTATAGGAACCTGTTCTGAAAATGATATATTAGAACATGTTCATTAACCTTTAGTTATATTCTTGAAAAACCTTTTGGTTTCCTGGACATAAACATTTTCAAATTGAGTTAAGGAAATATTGACGAACGAGGAGTTTACAGTTTAAGATGTAAAGTGTTATTTAAACATGAATTTGAAAATCATTTGAAATTTAGTGAAGTTGTGATTTTAAAATATAATATATTTATAATATACGGTTAATAAAAATATCTGAAAATAATGAACTTAAGAGATTTGTTGTAATTTAAAATTATTTTGGTGCAATTTTTAAATTAAAAAGTTAAATTTCTGAATATTACTGTATGGTTTTAGATGGGATCAAAAAGTGTTTAAATAAAATGAAAATAAAATCTTATTAACTTTCACAATTTACCTAAACTCTTCTTAAAATTTATTTAAATAAATAAATAATATTAAATCTTCTACAAATATTATATCAAATGCACCCTTCTAAATTAATATAAGTGTAAATTTTTTTAATTTTGTTACAGACAATAATAAAACATATGGAAAAACAAAATGTTAAATACTGACAACAAATAATTAACTGAAGATTAAAATACAGTAGACCTCAAGTCCATCTCTCTCTCTCTCTCGCAAACCTTTGCAAGACTCGAACTTCTACTCGATTCAGGCTCAGTAGCTTAGAATCTCTTAGAGACTTTCCCAATTCGACCTTCGTCATTTTCATTTGTCTACAAGAAGCCTCGGAACCCCCTTTTTCAGACATCGCTGTGAAAGGTTTCTTCAGACAAGTCATGTTGTGAAATCCAATGGCGGCAGTGACTCTTTCCTTAGTGCAACCTCCTTGTGGCATGGTTGGCACTCGCCTGTTTCTTACGATTCTGCTTATTTTCGGACAAAACATGTTCATATGATTTTTCGGTTTTTTTTTAATGTGTTCTCTTCAAAATTTATCAGTGTTTTGCGGGTAGAAGATTGAGAAGTGTGATTGTAATCCAAGCTCAGAGAAGAAATTGGTCTAAAATGAGGTTAGCTTTCTTGTGATGCTATTCATTACATCCTCTGGCCTTTTCTTGTTTGTGTTGTTGATCAATCGATGCTGGTTTGTGTTAGGTTTAGTAATCTCTTCTTCTCCTCCAAACTTTGGAAGATAACTTATCGATCAAAGCATAGTTTTCCTGACAATCTTCTCGAACGAGTTGAGAAGTCTGCAAACGCTAGGCTCGAAACTCAGTCCAAGTTAATAAGCAAGGTTAAAAACAAAAATGTAGTCATTGCTTTTTTTTTTTGGCATGTGTACTTTTACAAACAGTTATGTGACTCCTTACTCTAACAACACAGGTTGCAGCTTTGATGGAGTATGATGATGATGATGTGTTTGATCAGAAATCTGATAAGCAAGTTAAGGAAGAGCTTGAATCCGCGTGTAAGAGGTTCCCTGCAATCTCTCTTGGCTACTCTAGTCCCGTGGAGTTATACAACAGGACCAAATCTTTCAAAGAGACAAATAGTATTCTCAAGACGCCTAATGAAAGCAGTTTCCTTCCCACTCCCGTGCCTGTAGGATGGCTTGATCCTGACAGTCTTTCCGGAACAACCTTATCTTCCTTCTGTCCAGAGCCTCTGAATGTTGATTCTTCTGACCTCGGAGAAGAAATATCTGATGGGTCTTCTTTTGTGGTTCAAACTGCAACATCTGAAGTTGAAACAAACCCTGAAGAAGATTCTGCCGCTCAGCTTTTCCTTAGTTGTACTATAGGTTCTATGCCTGGGTTAAGCAAGAGGCAGAGCTATCAGCTAGACACTTGTGGCTTTCACACGGTATGCATTTAAATACATGGAAACAAAAAAAGATTTTTCTTGAGGAAATGCTCATTTTTGTTTGAAACCCTCTTTCAATGCAGATGAGGAAACTATTGCATCATTTTCCTCGAACCTATGTAGATTTGCAGAATGCCCATCTTGATATTGAGGATGGACAGTACTTGATTTTTGTTGGGAAAATCGTTTCTTCCAAGTGAGTATTTCTGGTCCTCAATTGTGTTTTTACAATTCATTTCAAACATTTTCAGGTAATTCTTAGTCATGAAATCGATTATATTACCACTCTTTGTCTATTAGTAATTTGTTATGCATCAGTAACTTTCATGTATTGGGTATGGCTTATGTGTTAAGCTGCGTCTACAAGTTTTTAATTGAAATATGAGCTTTGTGCAATTCAATATGTGCAGGGCAGTCAGAGCTAGCTCTTCATTTTCTTTTCTTGAGGTTATTGTCAGCTGTGAAGTCACAGGAAGAGACAGAACTCCAGAGAATCTGAGTTGTAATGCTGATGATAAAGTAGGAAAAACATTTTATCTGCATCTGAAGAGATTTTTTCGTGGTGCTCGCTTTACGTGGCAACCATTTCTCAATAGTATACAAGAGAAACATAGACCTGGCGACTTTGTATGTGTTAGCGGGAAGGTTGGTCCTTTGGTTCCCCTAAACTTGTTATGCCTTGCTTACGTACTATACTTGTTTTTTATACTGCTACATAAGTCTTAAGCTCTCTCCCTGAGGTAAAATTATTGAAGCTTGGGCTTGATTTAGCATGATAAAATACCAGTAAAGAATCAGATTTACGTGGATGAAAGTCTTTGGCAAGTTGCTTGTTCAAGAATCTGTTGATAACTTTGTCTAAATCTAGGTGAAGGCGTTGCGTGCGGAGAATCATTTTGAAATGAAGGAATACAATATTGATGTACTCAGAGATGAAGATGAGTCATCTCTTTCAGCTCAGGGGAGACCATATCCTATTTACCCGGCCAAAGGAGGGTTATCCCCAAAGTTCCTTAGCGATGTCATCTCCAGGTTTTTGTTTCTCTTCTCTACTTCATATCTTCACTAGTGATGGGTGTAAGTTACCATTTTAGGTACCAAAAAGTAGTTGAGACAATAGTTTTGAAGTGCCATGTCAGGGTATAGTATAGATTTTGAACATGATCATTTAATATTTCAAGACTTGCCTGAGTTTAGAAATTGCTATTGGCATATTATGTAATACTGGAACTTCCCAGAACTAAGTTTTACATCTTTCGATCTTGTTTATCACACCTCACCCACTGTATTTTTGTCTTCTAGGGCTCTGCGGATTCTCCCTACCAATATGGATCCGCTTCCGAAGGAAATCACTACAATTTTTGGCCTACCATCTCTCCATGATGTGAGTGTCTTGTTTCTCTGTTGGAAGCATGCTCTTTGATTAACTTCTTCTTTAATCAAAACCCAAATATAATGTACTTAGTTGCTTTTCATTTTCACTTAAATGTAGGCCTATATCGGCATTCACGATCCCAAGAATCTAGACGAGGCTGATTTAGCTCGCAAAAGGCTTATATTCGACGAGTTCTTTTACCTACAGGTAGGCAGATAGCTTGCTTTCTCAGAAACAACATTCTTAATCATAACTTTTACTGGTAAAAAGGAAAAGCATTTCGTTTGTTGAATCTTGTTTACATACAGTTGGCACGCTTATACCAAATGCTTCAAGGTCTCGGCACAAAACTAGAGAAAGATGTATTGCTGGAGAAGTTTAAAAATCCGGTGCTCAATTCCGTTTATATAGAAGATTGGTCCACTCTCAGCAAGAGTTTTGTGAAGGCTCTACCTTATTCCCTTACTCCTAGTCAGCTTAGTGCTGCCTCAGAAATTATATGGGATCTTAAGCGTCCTATTCCCATGAATAGGCTTTTGCAGGTATTTTTATTTTATTTTATTGGGGCTATAGTTTTTGAAATTTGTAACAAACGGAAGTTTCTTAATAGGTTAGTTTTTTCTTTTTTTTAGGGCGATGTTGGATGTGGAAAAACAGTAGTCGCTTTCTTGGCGTGTATGGAGGTCGTAGCATCTGGTTACCAGGTTGGTTAAACAAACTCTCTTAACAATCAAATCTTCTTAGATACGGCATTGACTCGTTGTTGGCATGTTACACTGTGTCCAATATGCAGGCAGCTTTCATGGCCCCCACAGAGTTACTTGCGATCCAACACTACGAACAGTTGCGTGATCTGCTGGAGAAAATGGAGGGTGTATCATCCAAGCCAACCATTGGGTTGCTCACAGGTTCAACCCCAACAAAACAATCACGAATGATTCGTCAGGTAACAAGTCGCTTTATACTATACATGCAATAAGTTTGCCTTACCTTAGAGCTGGAAACCGATGACAGGATCTTCAAAGTGGAGCTATATCGATTATAATTGGAACTCACAGTCTTATAGCTGAAAAGATAGAGTACTCTGCATTACGTATTGCCATTGTTGACGAGCAACAACGGTTTGGTGTAATCCAAAGAGGAAAATTTAACAGCAAGGTTAGAGGGTTTAGTGATTCTAGTTGAAATATCATATGTTCAGCTCAGACATATAGTTGATGTAAGTTTATTGTTGCGTGACTGCTACAGTTATATGGTGCATCTGTTATATCAAAAACTGGCTCATCTGACTCTGATGATACTTCCAAAGCTGATGTCAATATGGCTCCTCATGTTCTCGCAATGTCAGCCACCCCAATCCCGAGATCACTCGCCTTAGCTTTATACGGAGATATATCTTTGACTCAAGTACGTGAACTGTTCCATTTTAATCAGGTAGAAGCTCTCTTGTTCCATGTATTCAAAACGTCTTCTCTTTGTTTCTTCAGATTACTGACATGCCACTTGGGAGAATACCAGTAGAGACGCACATTTTCGAGGGAAATGAGACTGGCTTCAACGAAGTCTACTCGGTAATGGCTCCCAGCATACAAACAAATCATTCAAGAATCTGTTTCTTTATTTGTAAAATTTCGATAGAAGATACAACAGTATGTAAGCCTATCATCTTTTAATTGTTAGATGATGTTGAAAGACCTGGAGTCTGGAGGGAGAGTATACCTTGTGTATCCTGTTATTGAACAATCAGAGCAACTGCCACAGCTCCGTGCTGCCTCTGCTGATCTCGAAGTAATATCCAAAAAGTTTCCAAACTACAACTGCGGACTCTTACACGGAAGGATGAAGAGTGACGACAAAGAAGAGGCTCTAACAAAATTCAGAAGCGGAGAGACACAGATACTTCTCTCCACCCAAGTGATAGAGATAGGAGTTGATGTTCCAGACGCGTCAATGATGGTTGTCATGAATGCTGAAAGATTTGGAATCGCTCAGTTACACCAACTCCGAGGACGTGTTGGACGTGGAACAAGAAAATCAAAATGCTTACTAATAGGGTCAACTGCCACTAGCCTGAAACGGTTGAACATGTTGGGGAAATCTTCGGATGGGTTTTACTTGGCAAACATAGACCTTCTTCTACGTGGACCTGGTGACTTGCTTGGGAAGAAACAGTCTGGTCACTTACCAGAGTTCCCAGTCGCTAGGCTAGAAATGGACGGCAATATGTTGCAGGAAGCCCACATAGCCGCTTTGGTAAACATTCATTCTCACCGTTACTTTCATTTTAATGAACTGTTATGTTATATGGAATCATATTTTGCCTTTTGATGCTCTGTTTCCACAGAAAGTTCTAGGAGATTCTCATGACCTGGAGAAGTTTCCAGCGCTGAAAGCTGAGCTTAGCATGAGACAGCCACTTTGTCTTCTAGGGGACTAAAAGGTTGCACCAGGCCAATGTACATACCATTTTCATAGTACATACTTGGTATTGTCAGATTCCCTTTTGGTTATTTCGGTACTGTGACGTGACACATGTTGTTATTAGTATAGTCTTATGTGGTCAAGATTATTCTTGTATGGCCATAGTAGAGATCTAGCATGTTTGGTGTCATCTAAGCTTTAAATCTTTTGATCTAAAAGAAGGATACTTGGAGTTGATGCTTTGAACAGTCTTGTGATCTCATCTTAATAGGACTTGAAAACTAATGGGATCTGTAAAAGTAGTTTTCGGGAGAGTTTTGTGGAGTGTGAAGAATTATTGTAGAAAGTGGTGATGGGGGACCCGACAGGAGTTTTTGGGGGTAGCGACCAATGGGGAGGGACAAAGAGACAAGTGGGGACCCACAAAATGTTTCCTACCCAATCATCAAAGGATGGGACCCACTAACCTCCTTGTCTCCTCTTGTCTTTTGCCCCCAACAAAAAAAAAAAAGGCCTCTCTTCCATGTTGAAACTTGAAGTGTTGGTAAGTTGTTTCACTTGTCATGGACACTTGTTGTGCGCAAATCGGTGTTCTTCATCATTCTGCGTCTTCTTGTCACTAGCAGCAAAAATGTCCATCGTATAATCACTTAGCTTCTCTGCAACAATATCTAGATCGAATCAATCATTTATCAAAGAAATCAAACATGTTTCGAGAAACGAAACATAATCAAGAGATCATCGTTTCAGATAAAACCATATATATATATTAACATTTCTTTTTTGGTGTATGAGCTATAATTGACGCAAGTCGGCATTATTTTAATGATGAGTTATGGGATTCTATTACATTATGATATTTATATGATGAATTAGCATGGGTGGTGGGGTTAATAAAAGACAATCATGATAAAGACAAGTTCTCATGTTTAATTTGAACACTACAAGACCAAAAGCTTTTCACACATAACTATGACGGCTTTTTAAACCCTTTGTTTTATTCACAATCCCTTATTTCTCTCTTAACGTATTGTATTAATGTTACTACTGACGATTGTCCCGTTGTGTGCGAGCTGAAATTGAAACCTCATGAGTTTGGATCCAAAGAGAGTATAAAGAAAAATGATTAGGAGACAAGACAAGGACTTTGTTGACTTTAGAAGATAGTGATGTCGGGAGATAAATCTGTGTACGTCCCGAGACGAATGATTTGCTCATTGGAAGCTACAAAAGCTGTTTGTGCAAAATTGGGGAACGATCCTCTCTTTTCATTTTCTATAATATCTTCCATGAGAGTAATAATTGAAGCTTTTAAAAATCTACATACTCCATATTGATACTTGCAAGTTGCAACCATTGAATCTTGAAAGAGAGTGGTCAGTGGCCACTTACTACGATATTGTGTTTAAAGCCGTTAACCAATTTTATGTTCATATTTACAGATGTTTTTTTTCAATTAAAAAGAAGAACTAGACAATGATTGTAAATGTGTTGGTGGTGACTAGTGACGATACACAAATGTGGTCTGATATATTAACAGATTGCCTTTAATGTTTTTTTTTATTAGTTTCTGCAACGTAATGAATGCAAATCATCATGCGGCGACAAAGATAAACACCAGCCTTTATATAATTACCTAAAAACAATGATTATATAATCGGTATGAATGTGTTCTTGTTGTTTCTCTACGGCTTGTCCTAGTTTTTGACCTATAATCAGTTTTGTCAACAAGCTAGGGCAACATCGTTTACGAAAGAAAACAAAAGTCGGACCAAACACCAAACAATCGAATTGAAATTAGAAGAGCATGAGATACAAGACAAATAAAATTGAATAGAACTTTTTCATGATATAAACTCGTTCAATAGTTTTTTTGTTTTTTTTTGTTTTAAAACGTGCAATAGGAGTTAGTTTTGGATGTTGACGTCATGGCAATGAACTCGTTACAATCGGTCTGGAAGGAGTCACCACTACCTTTAAATTCACAAGTCTTTTTGTGGCGAGAGCTAACAAGACATTGTATTCATGGTGTTTCTCAAAGAATACAATAAAAATGATAACTATTTTCAATTATTACTTGCATTTTCTTTTTCTTTTTGCAACTTTAAGGCCATGTTTATTCCCAATTTTTTAAGATGAAATTCTTAACTTAATTTATTTTTTAAAATTTTTTTTTCAATTTTTTTTTGTTAAAAACCGACTCTTAAATCTTTTATTTAAGAGACGTCTCTTAGGTTTTCTTAGTTAAAAACTAAGAAACGGTTTTTAGAAAAGTGAAAAACCTATGCTAAGAGACTCTCAATAAACATGCTATTTTTTAAATTGAAAACATGAATACGCAAACTGTTCCGGACGAAATCGGACCCAACACAAATGCAAGTGACCTAGAATGCACCACAAAAAGTCCAGACCGGTCCAGCATGTTATCAGATATATACACTTTTTTTAGTTATCTTGAATTAACACGTAGGACTATTAAATTTAGCAAATGTATCATATAGAACTTAGACTATCAACAATGGTTATAATTAATTTACACTTTTTAACAATCCACATTATATTCTCTTTCTTCCATCTATTAATTTAACACTCATACAAATTTTATCTCTACAATAGTTTTGTTCAATAAAATTCAATATCCTATCCCACTTTTTTCATACTTATATACCAAAAATAATAAATTGTAATTAAATCAAAATAACTAATACTTAAACAAAATTTTAAAATAAACTATTTTTTATATTTTGAAAATAAGAATTATGATTAAATATTAAAATATTTATTATTAAATCTGTTTTAAAAAGAAAAATTTAATGTCCACATAAAATGAAAACTATCCAATTCTAAAGTTTTTTAATAAAAAATTTGATATAAATAGAAAAAGAAGTTTACTATCAAATACTTATCTTTAAATAATTGGGGGAAAATTAATACTAAAAGTACATGTAACTAATAAGAAAACACCATATTTTTAAGAGAAATTGTCAAAAATACCACTTTCCTTGTACCACTTTTCAAAAATACCTTAATCACTTTAACCCTTGTTTTTCAAGAGAAAAAAACACACTTATAACCCTTGGGTTAATTAATCTAACACTTATGGTTTAGGAATTTAAAATTTAAGATTCTAATTAATTTAAAAAAATTCTCTTTAAAAAAGTGATTTTTTTAAAAATGTCTCTTTAATAAAGATAAAAATGAAAAATGATACTAGAAAAGGAAAGTGATATTTTTAAAAATTTCTCTATTTTTAATTTTTATTTTAATCAAGACATATTGCTTCAATATAGTGACATGTGTCAACATGCTCCCGATTTTTTTTTTGTTTTTAATGGGTTTAAAGTTTTCAACTAGCTCACTGTGAACATTCAAATGTTGATATTATAATTCACCCGGTCCATTACACATGCTCTTATACCATGTACAATAGTTTTAAGATTTAATAGCTTCTATCTCCTCTTTTATTACTTCACATTATATTATTTCTCTTTCATCTCATCATTCAACACGAATTCAAATTTTATACTCCCTTTGTTTCTATAAGCGTCACTTAGATACATTTCACACATATTAAAAAAATGAATAAATATACTATTATACCATTATTTAATATATATTTATTTAAATAAAAATCATTTTTAAAAACATCTATTGACTAGTTAAAAGAATAATAATGAGATTATATGGAAAAATTGCATTAGAAATATAAAATGACACTTTCTTTTTGAAACAAGAAAAAAAATAGTAAAGTGACACTTATTTCGAAACAGAGAGAATATACTATAATGATTTTGTTTAACAAAATTTAACATTCTGTTTTACTAATTAATAATTATTTTTCTAATCCAAATTAAATTAACCTCTTCCTTATTTATAAAAAAATTATAAATCTTCCTACAAAAAATTAAAATAAATTGTTTAATTTGTAATGAGATTATTAATTTTAAATAACTAAGAAAATATGAAAATATCAAAAATACTAAAGTGACATATGTTGTTGTTAGTCTCCACTTCTTTCTTATTCAACATGTTGAATCTATTCAATCTCAATTAATCCACCTCATCAAATTTCATATTTCAACACTCTTAGTATAGTGATTCAAATGTTGAATCTTTTATTCAGCACCCCCATTGTACATATTCTTATATGCTCATATATAATTGTTAAGCTAGATGAGTTTCTAATCTTAAACCAATTGGTGATAAATGGATTTGATCATATATTTTATATATTACGTAGGATCTCTTCCAACTTTCAGTGTGAGACTTTTGTCCGTATGGTGGATGTTTGAGCGTCAATCTCATAATGTGGGAACAATGATCGATGAGCAAAGTTTGGGCTGGATCGATGGATCGGATTGGACTACATGGATCATACTCAAATATCATGTGAAAATAGATGAACTTCCAATATAAAATAACTGGTGATAAATGAATTGACTCATCTATTTTATATATTATATAAAATCTTTTTCAATTTCCAATGTGAAACTTTGGTATCTAATAATAATGCATGGTTTACATATATATACACGTAAAATTATAAGATTTGTAATATTTACATATATATAGTAAAATGCATGTGATTGTTGAAAGAACATGCATACAAAAAAAAGAATTCTAACTAAGCGCTATTCTAGTCCCATGAGCCTTTGAATGAAAAAACAAAAGTTAGCAACATCTTAAAGAATTAGAGTAAAATCCAGTTGTGCAACGTTACACGGTTCATGGTTAGCCGGTATACATTGACCCACATAGAGTTATGGAGTAGTCTTTAATATTAAATGCCTCGTTGATAAACGGTACAAACAAAATCAACAAACCCAAATTAATCTAGTAGTTATGATTATCGAATATGCGTTTCTGTCTCAATAATTTCAACCAGTTTGTTTTTTAATTCTTTTTTGTAACACACTTTCAACCAGTTATATTTACAGATTAACAAGTAATAATAAACGTCATCATTCACATATCGTATAAAACTGAAAAGTAAATACTATAAACTATACGAGATAATGGAGGTGGAGAAGCGTATAGAGTAGGACGAGTTCACGGTCTCAATCATTTTCACAAGCTAAATATATGGACCAACTCAGGTTCCTATGGAAAGAAGATAAGGAAAATCCATCAAAAGTTTGATTTAAAAATATAATAAATGTTACTCTTTCTATTTTTAAAAAGTGTCATTTTATGATTTTTTATATATAAAAATGTCGTTTTTAGATTTCTAATGAATTTATACTTATTTTCAGCTGAATATTAATTGTAAAATACATTGATCTAGTAAATAATTTTTTTTTCTTTCATTGATTAAATTAATGTAATAAATGAAAACATAAATACGTTTTAATTATTTTTAATGTAGGTGAAAAATATACAAAACTACTTTTTATGAAACGAAAAGTAATTAATTACATAAAAAGTAATTAATTACATAAAAAGTAATTAATTACATAAACAAACAGAAAACCTGCTGGTTTAGTCTCCCACACGGAGTTAGTATTTACTCTTCTATGATTTTACTGTTCGACACATGTTAACGGACGACTCTTCTCATATTCATTGACTCGTGAACATCAGTCAAAGCCCCGCGCTCCTGTATTTATTAACCGATGACTAAATTTGAGTTTTATTTTAAAACCTTATTTTCTATTTTAATTTAAAATCTTATTTTTTATTTTAATTTAAAACTTTATTTTTTATTTTAATTAAAACCTTATTTTTTATTTTAATTAAATCGTACGCATATACAGATAGTACATATTATTCCCAATTGGAGATTACGCATGCGTGCGTATATGTATATACACATACACACTTATATAAAAATATATACTACTATGTGTTAATATAAATATAAAGGCATAGCCACAGTTCATGTTTGTCTGGTTATTACTAGTCTCCCTCTCTAACTTTACCCTCTCTTCTTAAGAACCCTAAATAAATTAACTAATGGCGATTTTACCAGAAGACTCTTCAAACTTGGATCTTACTATCTCCGTTCCAGGCTTCTCTTCTTCTCCTCGTTCCGGTGAGCCATGTCTACAATAACATATTATTCGTATAAAATGATCATATGTAACTATACATGCAAATATATATATATATATATATATATTTGGAGCTTGTGTTCGGATTCTATGTTTTCGTGATGATATGATTTTTTCTTTAAGCAAAAAAAAAGATTTTATGTTTTCATTTTACAAGGAAAAGATCATAATAAAAACGAGATATCATACATGAATAAATATTCATCGCCATCTTTTTTTGTGACTGAAATTCATCTCCATCTTTCTATATTAATTTTTTTTATACATATATATATATATATATGTATTTATCTTCTTATTTTTGATCTTGTTAAGAAAAAGTTTTATCTCTTTGATCACAATATTCCATTGTTTGTCGTTTCATATTATAATATTATTCACACAACAAGTTTCAGATGAAGGAAGTGGCGGAGGAAGAGAACAGTTAAAGCTAGACATGAATCGATTGCCGTCATGGTCTGAAGAAGATGAAGAACTCAGTCACGGTGGTTCTGCTCCTCCCCGCAAGAAACTCCGTCTAACCAGAGAACAATCTCGTCTTCTTGAAGATAGTTTCAGACAGAATCATACTCTTAATCCCGTAATTATCATTCCTTACAATATAATATAAACTGTTTTTCTTTTTTACTTTTCTTGAATATATAATTATATTAAAATTTTATGTTTCTCTATTTTTTTCGTAACATGTAGAAACAAAAAGAAGCACTTGCAAAGCATTTGATGCTACGGCCAAGACAAATTGAAGTTTGGTTCCAAAACCGTAGAGCAAGGTACCCTTTCTTTTTCACCTTTTTACATCATTAGTGAATAAATATCTGACTATAATAATAAGCGGGTGGTCGATGATTTTAGAGTTTTCACATAAGCATTAAACGTTGACGGAATATAAAATAAAGGCAAAAAAAAAAAAAAGAAATCTGAATCGGATTCGACCTACCCCGCTAACATATAAGTCGTATCCTTAAATAATACTCTCTCTGTTTCTTAATAATTGTCACTTTGACATTTTTCACACAGATTAAGAAAGTGATTGAAATGTGTGTATGTTGTTATTAATTACACCTATTTGACCAATAGAATTTGAGATAAATATAATTATTTATTAAATCAATGCAGATTGCAATTAATTTTCAGCTGAAAATAAGTATAATTTGCATTGAAATTCTAAAGTGACACTTTTTATGCAACAAGAAAAAAATGTTAAAATGACACTTATTATGAAACAGAGGGAGTAAAAAGGTAATTGTGTCCTTTTCATACATTATATCTCATTCCATCAAATATTTGTTTTATGATGCTTTTCTTCTAGGTTCTTCTTAATTTCTCGAAGAGTTATATACCGTATATGAATCACCAATTGCTAGTACTACATAAAAGAAAAATTTAATTGACCTAAACTTACCAAGTCAATACAGAAGTAAATTAATCAACAACCACTCGATTAAACACACATATTAATAAAAAATATGTTAACGTGGAAGTAGTTATACAGGTTACATCAATGCATATATGTGTTGTTGCATGGTTATTTTCACAAGTGACAACAGCATTTTGAAGCCGCCAATTATGATAAACATCAACACGTTTTTTTAATGTGTTATGTAAGTTGGAGTAAGTTGTGTTTCAAAAACACTTTGCCTCGTGTACGTCAAAGTATACGTGTGTATAATACATAAGTACGTATACCTTTATTCACGTGTCAATGTCTCTACGTTTCATACATAATACATTCATCAGTTGTTAATACTTTTTCTTGCAACTTATGAATCTTATATGTTCATGTGTATAACATATAGTATTCATCAGTAACCAACCTATGAATCGTTAGTCATTGTTATAAAGGAAAAACTTTTACTCATAAAATAAAATATTTAATTTGGATCTCTCAATAATTGTGAACAGATGGGAAAGGTATGGTGCAATAAATAAGAAGAGTTTCAACATTAGTCATATTACTATTATGACGGTTTCCCAAAATATAACTATAATCATGACCACAAACTTATTATAATACTCCTATGTTTTTAAATTGTTCAAATAAAACAATCAATGTGTTTTCTTTCTTCTGTCTCGTGTACTAACTTTCCCATTCTCATCAATGCTCTTTTGACTCATTATTCATTTGGCCATTCATGCGTTTTTGTTCCCATAATTTTATATACTTTTAATATATTTATTTGCATAGTCGACAAGCATTTGATCCTTCTGTGTATATTATAAAGCATCTTTGAGTTTTTTTTTGGTACATCGATAAAATTATTAACTCGTACCGTGCCATTTTATATTTGTTATGGTTTAGGAGCAAACTGAAGCAAACTGAGATGGAATGCGAGTATCTTAAAAGGTGGTTTGGTTCGTTAACTGAGCAAAACCACAGGCTCCATAGAGAAGTAGAAGAGCTTAGAGCCATGAAGGTAGGTCCACCCACGGTGACCTCCGCCTCGAGCCTCACCATGTGTCCTCGCTGCGAGCGAGTCACCACTGGAGCCAGCCCCTCACTGGCGGTCCCGTCCAAGAAAACGCTTCCGCCGCAAGAGCGTGAGCATTGATTTATGTATTTTAGTTATTTTTGGATATGGTTACGAAATGCAACTCATGCATGAGATGAGCCAATTAAAAAACTGATGATAACATGATTTCGTGTAAATATAGTACCTAGGGATTCTATGTGCGCAAAAGAATCTTTGTAAATATTATTACTTCAATTAGAAATCCAATCCTCTTACTTTTGTTTGGAAATATAA
>CAJHQP010002817.1:0-77819 GCA_905132765.1 Moricandia arvensis | reverse complement strand
TTTTTTCTTGCATTCTAATCAAACCGGAAATAAATCACAATCTAAGAAACTTGATTTGGAATCACAAATCAGTGGATAATCACCATGAAGTTGAATCAATGGCATAGGAGTTATGATGAAGAAGTTATCCCACTTTTAACAGAAATGATTCTAGTTTACCATGTTTGAGATGTGGCAATTTCTTTTTGAATCTAATCAAACCATAAAGAATCACGATGTAAGAAGTTTGATTTGTACTCATAAATCAGTGTAAAATCACCCTGAAGTGTAATAAATATCATAGGAGTTATGATGAAGAAGTCATCTCACATTCAACCAAAGTGATTCCAGTTTATCCTATTTGGAGATTTGGCAATTTCTTCTTGATTGTAATCAAAACCAGATTGAGTCACAATCTAAGAAGATTTATTTGGACTCCTTAATGAGTGGATAATCACCCTGAATTTGAATCAATATGATAGGAGATATGATGAAAAAGTTTGCCCACTTTTAACCTAAGTGATTCCCGTTTACCTTGTTTAGAGATTTGACAGTATCTTCTTGAATCTAATCAAACAAGAATGAATCAAGAAGTAAGAATTTGATTTAGACTCATGAGTTAATGTATAATCACCCTGAAGTTGAATTTATATCATAGGAGTTATGATGAAAAAGTTATCCCAATTTTAACCGAAGTGATTCAAGTTTACCATATTTGGAGACTTGATAATTTTTTTCTTGATTCTAATCAAACCATAATCAATCATGATCTAAAAATATTTACTTGTACTGATAGATTAGTGGATAATCACCCTGAATTTGAATCAATATCATAGGAGTTATGATGAAGAAGTAATCCCAACTTTTAACTTAAGTGATTCCAATTTACCCTTTTTGGAGATTTGACAATTTCTTCTTGATTCTATTCAAACAACGAGGAATCACGATCTAAGAAGCTTTATTTGGAGTCATAAATGACTGGATAATTACCCTGAAGTTGAATCAATATCATAGGAGTTATGATAAAAAAGTTATAACACTTTTAACCGATGGGATTCCAGTTTACCCTGTTTGGAGATTTGACAATTTCTTTTTGAGTCTAATCAAACCAAAATAAATCACGATGTAAGAAGATTGATTTGGACAAATAATTAGTGTATAATAACCCAGAAGTTGAACAAATATTCTAGTAGTTATGAAGAAGAAGTTGTCACACTTTTAAACAAAGTGATTATAGTTTATCCCTTTTATATATTTAGCAATTTCTTCTTGATTCTAATCAAACCAGAAAGAATCACGATCTAAAAACTTGATTTGGACACACAAATCAGTGGATAATCACCCTGAATTTGAATCAATATCATAGGAGTTATGGTGAAGAATTTATCCCACTTTTAACCAAACTGATTCCAGTTTACCATGTTCGGAGATTTGGCGATTTCTTTTTGATTTTAATCAAACTAGAATGAATAAGATGTAAGAAGCTTGATTTGGACTAATAAATTAGTGGAGAATCACCTTGAAGTTGAATCAATATCATAGGAGTCATGATGAAGAAGTTATCCCACTTTTAACCGAAGTGATTCCAGTTTATCGTGTTTGAAGATTTGACAATTTCTTGTTGATTCTAATCAAACCAGAATGAATAACGATGTAGGAGGATTGATTGGACTCATAAATCAGTGTAGAATTACCCTGAAGCTGAATCAATATCGTAGGAGTTTTGATAAAGAAGTTATCTCACATTCAACCGAAGTTATTCCAGTTTACCCTGTTTGGAGATTGAAAATTTCTTATTGATTCTAATCAAACATAATAAATCAAAATTTAATAAGCTTGAATTGAACTCATATATTAGTGTATAATCACCTTGAAGTTGAATCAATATCATAGGAGTTATGATGAAGAAGTTATCCCACTTTTAAGTGATTCCAGTTTACCTTGTTTGGACATTTGGCAATTTCTTCTTCATTCTAATCAAACCAGAATGAATCAAGATTTAAGTATTAATATTTGGATTCATATATCAGTGGAGAATCACCCTGAAGTTATCGAATGAGTTATGATGAAGATGTTATCTCATATTTAACCGAAGTGATTCCAGTTTACCATATTTGGAGATTTGGCACTTTCTTTTTGAGTCTAATCAAACCAAAATGAATCACGATGTAAGAAGACTGATTTGGACTCATAAATTAGTGTATAATCACCCAGAAGTTAAACAAATATCATAGTAGTTATGAAGAAGAAGTTGTCCCACTTTTAAACAAAGTGATTATAGTTTATCCTTTTTATATATTTAGCAATTTCTTCTTGATTCTAATCAAACCAGAAAGAATCACGATCTAAGAAACTTGATTTGGACACAAAAATCAGTGGATAATCACTCTGAATTTGAATCAATATCATAGGAGTTATGGTGAAGAAGTTATCCCACTTTTAAAAAAGTGATTCCAGTTTACCCTGTTTGGAGATGTTGCAATTTCTTCTTGATTCTAATCAAACTAGAATTAATCAGGATGTAAGAAGCTTGATTTGGAGTCATAAATCTGTGTAGAATCACCCTGACGTGTAATAAATATCATAGGAGTTATGATGAAGAAGTTATCACACATTCAACCGAAGTGATTCCCGTTTACCCTATTTGCAGATATGTTAATTTCTTCTTGATTCTAATCAAACCAGAATGAGTCACAATCCAAGAAACTTTATTTGACTCATAAATGAGTGGATAATCACCCTGAATCTAAATCAATATCATAGGAGTTATGATGAAGAAGTTATCCCACTTTTAACCGAAGTGATTCCAGTTTACCCTGTTCGGAGATTTGGCGATTTCTTCTGGATTCTAAACAAACCGGAATGAATCAAGATGTAATAAATTATATTTGGACTAATAAATTAGTGGATAATCACCCGGAAGTTGAATCAATATCATAGGAGACAAGATGAAGAAGTTATCCTACTTTTAACCGAAGTGATTCCAGTTTATCCTGTTTGAAGATTTGGCAATTTGTTGTTCATTCTAATCAAACCAGAATGAATTACGATCTAAGAAGCTTGACTTGGACTCAAATATCAGTGGATAATCACCCTGAATTTGAATCAATATCATTGGAGTTATGATGAAGAAGTTATCCCACTTTTAACCGAAGTTATTCCAGTGTACCCTATTTGAAGTTATTTTCAATTTCTTCTTGATGCTAATTAAACCAGAATTAATCTAGATGTAATAATCTTCATTTGGTGTCACAAATCAGTTGATAATCACCCTGAAGTTGAATCAATATCATAGGAGTTATGATGAAGAAGTTATCTCACTTTTAACAGAAGTGATACCAGTTTACCCTATTTGGAGATGTGATAATTTCTTCTTGTTTTTAATCAAACCATAATGATTCCCGATCTAAGAAGATTTGTTTTAATCATAAATGATTGGTTAATCACCCTGAATTTGAAACAATATCGTAGGAGTTATGATGAAGAAGTTATCCCACTATTAACCGAAGTGATTCCAGTTTACCCTGTTTATATATTTGATAATTTCTTCTTGATTTTAATCAAACAAGAATGAATCAAGATGTAAGAAGCTTCACTTAGACTAATGAATTATTTTATAATCACCCTGAAGTTGAATTTATATCATTGGAGTTATGATGAAGAAGTTATCTCAATTTTAACCAAAGTGATTCAAGTTTACCCTGTTTGGAGATTCGGCAATTTCTTCTTGATTCTAATCAAACCATATTGAATCACGATCTAACAAGCTTGATTTGGACTCATAATTTAGTGGATAATCACCCTGAAGTTGAATCAATATCATAGGAGTTATGATGAAAACGTTATCCCACTTTTAACCGATGTGATTCCAGTTTACTATGTTTGGAGATTTGACAATTTCTTCTTCATTCTAATCAAACCAGAATAAATCAAGATGTAAGAATCTTGATTTGGAGTCATAAATCGGTGGATAATCACCTTGAAGTTTAATCAATATCATAGTAGTTCTAATGAAGATGTTATCTCACATTCAACCGAAGTGATTCCAGTTTACCGGGTTTGGAGATCTGGAAATTTATTCTTGATTCTAATCAAACCAGACTGAAATATGATCTAAGAATCTTTATTTGGAATCATAAAAAAGGGGATAATCACCCTGAATTTTAATTAATATCGTAGAAGTTATGATGAAGAAGTTATCACACTTTTAACCGAATTGATTCCAGTTTACCCTGTTTGGATATTTGACAATTTCTTCTTGATTCTAATCAAAACAGAATGAGTCACAATCTAAGAAGCTTTGTTTGGACTCAATAATTAGTGGATAATCACCCTGAATTTGAATCAATATCATAGGAGTTATGATAAAGAAGTTTTCCCACTTTTAACCGAAGTTATTCTAGTTTGCCCTGTTTGGAGATTTGAGAATATCTTCTTGATTCTAATCAAACCAGAATGAATCAAGATGTAAGAAGCTTGATTTAGACTCATGAATTAGTGTATAATCACCCTGAAGTTGAATTTATATCATAGGAGTTATGATGAAGAAGTTATCCCAATTTTAACCGAAGTGATTCAAGTTTACCCTATTTGGAGATTTGGTAATTTCTTCTTGATTCTATTCAAACCATAATGAATCACTATCAAAGAATATTTACTTGGACTCATATATTATTAGATAATCACCCTGAATTTGAATCAATCTCATAGGAGTTATGATGAAGAAGTTATCCCACTTTAGACTGAAGTGATTCCAATTTACCCTTTTTGGATATTTGAAAATTTCTTCTTAACTCTAATCAAACCAGAATAAATCAAGATGTATGAATCTTTATTTGGACTCATAAATCAGTGGATAATCACCCTGAAGTTGAATCAATATTATAGGAGTTCTAATGATGATGTTATCTCACATTCAACCGAAGTGATTCAAGTTTACTGTGATTGGAGATTTGACAATTTCTTATTTATTCTAATCAAACCAGAATGAATTACGATCTAATAAGCTTTATTTGGACTCATAATAAGGGGATAATCGCGCTTAAGTTGAATCAATATCATACGAGTTATGATGAAGAAGATATCCCACTTGTATTCGAAGTGATTCAAATTTACAATTTTGGAGATTTGAGAATTTCTTCTTGATTCTAATGAAACCAAAATGAATCACGATGTAAGAAGCTTGATTTGGACTAATATATCAATGTAGAATCACCCGAAAGTGTAATAAATATCATAGGAGTTATGATGAAGAAGTTATCTCACATTCAACCGAAGTGATTCCAGTTTACCTTGTTTGGAGATATGGTAATTTCTTCTTTATTCAAATCAAACCAGAATGAGTCACGATCCAAGAAGATTTATTTGACTAATATATTGGGGGATAATCACCCTGAATTTGAACCAATATCATAGGAGTTATGATGAAGAAGTTATCCCACTTTTAACCGAAGTGATTCCAGTTTACCCTTCTCGGAGATTTGACGATTTCTTCTTGATTCTAATCAAACAGGAATGTATAAAGATGTAAGAAGCTTGATTCGGACTAATAAATTAGTGGATAATCACCCGGAAGTTGAATCAATATCATAGGAGTTATGATGAAGAAGTTATCCCAATTTTAACCGAAGTGGTTCCAGTTTACCATGTTTGATGATTTGGCAATTTCTTGTTGATTCTAATCAAACCAGAATGAATCCCGATGTAAGAGGCTTGATTTGAACTCATAAATCAGTGTAATCACCCTGAAGTTGAATCAAGGTCATAGGATTAATGATGAAGAAGTTATCTCACATTAAACCGAAGTTATTCCAGTTTACCCTGTTGGGAGATTTGGGAACTTCTTCTTGATTCTAATCAAACCAGAATTAATCACGTTCTAACAAGATTGATTTGGAATAATCACCCTGAAGTTTAATCAATATAATATGAGTTATGATGAAGAAGTTAATCCACTTTTAATCGAAGTGATTCCAGTTTACCCTGTTTGGAGATTTGGAAATTACTACTTTATTTTGATAAAACCTGAATGAATCATGATTTAAAAATCTTGATTTGACGCATAAGTCAGTGGATAATCACCCTGAAGTTAAATCAATATCGTAGGAATTATGATAAAGAAGTTATCTCACATTAAACCGATGTTATTCGAGTTTACCCTGTTTGGAGATTTGAAAATTCTTCTTGATTATAATCAAACCATAATGAATCAAGATGTAATAAGTTTGATTTGAACTCATATATTAGTGCATAATCACCGTGAATTTAATCAATATCATAGGAGTTATGATGAAGAAGTTACCCCACTTTTAAGTGATTCCAGTTTACCCTGTTTGGAGATTTGTCAATTTCTTCTTCATTCTAATCAAACCAGAATGAACCAAGATGTAAGTATTATTATTTTGGAATAAAAAATCAGTGGATAATCACCCTGAAGTTGAATCAATATCATAAGAGTTATGATAAAGAAGTTATCCCACTTTTAACAGAAGTGATACCAGTTTACCCTGTTTGGAGATGTGACAATTTCTCTTGATTCTAATCAAACCGGAATGAATAACTATGTAAGAAGCTTTATTTGGACACATAAATCAGTGTAGAATCACCCTGAAGTGTAATAAATATCATAGCAGTTTGATGAAGAAGTTATCTCACATTCAACCGAACTGATTCTAGTTTACCCTGTTTGAAGATATGACAATTTCTTCTTGATTTTAATCAAACCAGAATTATTCACGAAATAAGAAGATTTATTTGACTCATAAATGAGTGCATAATCACCCTGAATTTGAATCAGTATCATAGGAATTATGATGAAGAAGTTATCCCACTTTAACCGAAGTGATTCCAGCTACCCTGTTGGGATATTTGGGAATTTCTTCTTGATTCTAATCAAACCAGAATTAATCACGTTCTAAGAAGCTTTGATTTGGAATCATAAATGAGTGGATAATCACCTGAAGTTTAATCAATATGATATGAGTTATGATGAAGAAGTTATTCCACTTTTAACCGAAGTGATTCCAGTTTACCCTGTTTGGAGATTTGGAAATTACTACTTGATTTTAATAAAACCTGAATGAATCATGATTTAAAAAGCTTGATTTTGACGCATAAGTTAGTGGGTAATCACCCTGGAGTTAAATCAATATTGTAGGAATTATGATAAAGAAGTTATCTCACATTAAACGATGTTATTCGAGTTTACCCTGTTTGGAGATTTGAAAATTTCTTCTTGATTATAATCAAACCATAATGAATCAAGATGTAATAAGTTTGATTGAACTCATATAGTAGTGCATAATCACCGTGAATTGAATCAATATCATAGGAGTTATGATGAAGAAGTTATCCCACTTTTAAGTGATTCCAGTTCACCCTGTTTGGAGATTTGGCAATTTCTTCTTCATTCTAATCAAACCAGAATGAACCAAGATGTAAGTATTATTATTTGGAATCACAAATCAGTGGATAATCACCCTGAAGTTGAATCAATATCATAGGAGTTATGATGAAGAAGTTATCCCACTTATAACAGAAGTGATTCCAGTTTACCATGTTTGGAGATGTGGCAATTTCTTCTTGATTCTAATCAAACCAGAATGAATAACGACGTAAGAAAATTGATTTGACTAATAAATCAGGTGTAGAATCACCCTGAAGTGTAATAATATCATAGGAGTTATGATGAAGAAGTTATCTCACATTCAACCGAAGTGATTCCAGTTTACCCTATTTGGAGATATGGTAATTTCTTCTGATTCTAATCAAACCAGAATGAGTCACGATCCAAGAAGATTTATTGAATCATATATGAGTGGATAATCACACTGAGTTTGAATCAATATCATAGGATTTATGATGAAGAAGTTATCCCACTTTTAACCGAAGTGATTCTAGTTTACCCTGCTCGGAGATTGTCGATTTCTTCTTGATTCTAATCATACCAGAATGAATCAAGATGTAAGAAGCCTAATTTGGATTAATAATAGTGGATAATCACCCAGAAGTTGAACCAATATCATCGGAGTTATGATGAAGAAGTTATCCCACTTTAACCGAAGTGATTCCAGTTTACCATGTTTGTAGATTTGGCAATTTCTTGTTGACTCTAATCAAATCAGAATGAATCACGATGTACGAGGATTGATTTGGACTCATAAATCAGTGGTTAGACACCCTGAAGTTGAATCAAAATCATAGGAGTTTTGATAAAGAAGTTATCTCACATTCAACCGAAGTGATTCATGTTTACCCTGTTAGGAGAATTGGCAATTTATTATTGATTCTAATCAAACCAGAATGAATTACGATCTAAAAAGCTTGAATTGTACTCAAAAATCAGTGGATAGTCACTCTTAAGTTGAATCAATATCATTGGAGTTATGATGAAGAAGTTATCCCACTTTTAAACCGAAGTGATTCCAGTTTACCCTATTTGGAGATTTTTCAATTTCTTCTTGATGCTAATCAAACCAGAATTAATCAAGATGTAAGAATTTTTATTTGGTGTCATAAATCAGTGGATAATCACCCTGAAGTTGAATCAATATCATAAGAGTTATGATAAAGAAGTGATCTCACTTTTAACAGAAGTGATCCCACTTTTAACAGAAGTGATACCAGTTTACCCTGTTTGGAGATGTGACAATTTCTTCTTGATTCTAATCAAACCGGATTGAATAACTATGTAAGAAGCTTTATTTGACACATAAATCAGTGTAGAATCACCCTGAATTGTAATAAATATCATAGCAGTTTTGATGAAGAAGTTATCTCACATTCAACCGAAGTGATTCCAGTTTACCCTGTTTGGAGATATGACAATTTCTTCTTGATTTTAATCAAACCAGAATTATTCACGAAATAAGAAGATTTATTTGACTCATAAATTAGTGCATAATCACCCTGAATTTGAATCATATCATAGGAGTTATGAAGAAGTTATCCAACTTTTAACCGAAGTGATTCCAGTTTATCCTATTTGGAGATTTGTCACTTTCTTCTTGATGCTAATCCAACCAGAATTAATAAAGATATAAGAATCTTTATTTGGTGTCATAAATCAGTGGATAATCACCCTGAAGTTGAATCAATATCATAAGAGTTATGATAAAGAAGTTATCCACTTTTAACATAAGTGATACCAGTTTACCCTGTTGGAGATGTGACAATTTCTTCTTGATTCTAATCAAACCGGAATGAATAACTATGTAAGACGCTTTATTTGGACACATAAATCAGTGTATAATCACCCTGAGTGTAATAAATATCATAGTAGTTTTGATGAAGAAGTTATCTCACATTCAACCGAAGTGATTCCAGTTTACCCTTTTTGGAGATATGACAATTTCTTCTTGATTTTAATCAAACAAGAATTCTTCACGAAATAAGAAGATTTATTTGACTCATAAATGAGTGCATAATCACCCTGAATTTGAATCAATATCATAGAGTTATGATGAAGAAGTTATCCCACTTTTAACCGAAGTGATTCCAGTTACCTTGTTGGGAGATTTGGGAATTCTTCTTGATTCTAATCAAACCAGAATTAATCACGTTCTAAGAAGCTTGATTTGGAATCATAATGAGTGGATAATCACCCTGAAGTTTAATCAATATGATATGAGTTATGATGAAGAAGTTATTCCACTTTAACCGAAGTGATTCTAGTTTACCCTGTTTGGAGATTTGGAAATTACTACTTGATTTTAATAAAATCTGAATGAATCATGATTTAAAAAGCTTGATTTTGACGCATAAGTCAGTGGATAATCACCCTGAAGTTAAATCAATATCGAAGGAATT
Source organism: Moricandia arvensis (assembly GCA_905132765.1). Lineage (NCBI taxonomy): Eukaryota > Viridiplantae > Streptophyta > Magnoliopsida > Brassicales > Brassicaceae > Moricandia > Moricandia arvensis. The sequence goes on along the minus strand of CAJHQP010002817.1, from coordinate 68,033 downwards.
ATGATAAAGAAGTTATCTCACATTAAACCGATGTTATTCGAGTTTACCCTGTTTGGAGATTTGAAAATTTCTCTTGATTATAATCAAACCATAATGAATCAAGATGTAATAAATTTGATTTGAACTCATTAATTAGTGCATAATCACCGTGAATTGAATCAATATCATAGGAGTTATGATGAAGATGTTATCCCACTTTTAAGTGATTCCAGTTTATCCTGTTTGGAGATTTGGCAATTTCTTCTTCATTCTAATCAAACCAGAATTAACCAGATGTAAGTATTATTATTTGGAATCACAAATCAGTGGATAATCACCTGAAGTTGAATCAATATCATAGGAGTTATGATGAAGAAGTTATCCCACTTATAACAGAAGTGATTCCAGTTTACATGTTTGGAGATGTGGTAATTTCTTCTTGATTCTAATCAAACCAGAATGAATAACGATGTAAAAAATTGATTTGACTAATAAATCAGTAAGAATCACCCTGAAGTGTAATAAATATCATGGGAGTTTGATGAAGATGTTTATCTCACATTCAACCGAAGTGATTCCAGTTTACCCTGTTTGGAGATATGGTAATTTCTTTCTTGATTCTAATCAAACCAGAATGAGTCACGATCCAAGAAGATTTATTTGAATCATATATGAGTGGATAATCTCACTGAGTTTGAATCAATATCATAGGATTTATGATGAAGAAGTTATCCCACTTTTAACCGAAGTGATTCTAGTTTACCTGCTCCGGAGATTTGTCGATTTCTTCTTGATTCTAATCAAACCAGAATGAATCAAGATGTAAGAAGCCTGATTTGGACTACTAAATTAGTGTATAATCACCCGGAAGTTGAACCAATATCATAGGAGTTATGATGAAGAAGTTATCCCACTTTTAACCGAAGTGATTCCAGTTTAGCCTGTTTGAAAATTTGGCAATCTCTTGTTGAATCTAATCAAATCAGAATGAATCAAGATGTAGGAGGATTGATTTGGACTCATAAGTCAGTGGGTTAGTCACCCTGAAGTTGAATCAAAATCATAGGAGTTTTGATAAAGAAGTTATCTCACATTCAACCGAAGTTGATTCCTGTTTACCCTGTTTGGAGAATTGGCAATTTATTCTCGATTCTAATCAAACCAGAATGAATTACGATCTAAGAGGCTGAATTTTACTCAAAATCAGTGGATAGTCACTCTTAAGTTGAATCAATATCATTTGAGTTATGATGAAGAAGTTATCCCACTTTTAATCGAAGTGATTCCAGTTTACCCTATTGGAGATTTGTCAATTTCTTCTTGATGCTAATCAAACCAGAATTAATCAAAGATGTTAGAATCTTTATTGGTGTCATAAATCAGTGGATAATCACCCTGAAGTTGAATCAATATCATAGGAGTTATGATAAAGAAGTTATCCCACTTTTAACAGAAGTGATACCAGTTTATCCTGTTTGGAGATGTGACAATTTCTTCTTGATTCTAATCAAACGGAATGAATAACTATGTAGAAGGCTGATTTTGGACTCATAAATCAGTGTATAATCACCCTGAAGTGCTAATCAATATCATAGGCAGTTTTGATGAAGAAGTTATCTCACATAAACCGATGATATCCAGTTTACCATGTTGGAGATATAAAAATTTTTCGTATTTTAATCAAACCAGAATTATTCACGAAATAAAAGATTTATTTTGACTCTAATGAGTGCATAATCACCCTGAATTTGAAGTCAATATCATAGAGTTATTTTTTTTGAGAAGAAGTTATCCCACTTTAACCGAAAAGTGATTCCAGTTACCCTGTTTGAAGATTTTGGCAATTTCATTCTTGATCTAATCAAAACCATAATGAATCACGATCAAAAGAAGGTTTATTTAGGACACATAATTTGTGCTATAATCACCCTGAAGTTGAATCAAAATCATAGAAGTTTGATGAAGAAGTCATCCACTTCTTAACCGAAAGTGATTCTAGGTTTACTCGTTTGGAGATTTGGCAATTTCGTCTTAATTCTAGATCAAGCAGAATCAATCAAGATTTAATTAGATTTATTTGAGTCATATATCAGTGGATATTCACCCAAATTGCCCATCATATCAACCCGAGTTAGGATGAAGAATTATCTCACTGTTAACCGAGGTAATTGCCAGTTTAACCCTTTTTGGAGATTTTCTATTCTCCTTGATTCTAATCAAACCAGAATTAATCAAGAGTGAGAATCCCGATTTGAGTCACAAATAAGTGGCATAATCACCCTGAAGTTGAGATCAGATAGTCTTAGGAGTGTGATGAGAGAAGTTATGCTCTTTAAAAATGAGGTGGATTGCCAATTTACCATGTTTAGAGAGTGTGGCGAATTCTTGCTAATTCTAGATCAAACGCAGAATGAATCACGAGTGTAAGAGAGCTTGATTGTGGACTCATAAGTCAGTATGTAGAATCACCCTTAAGTGTAGATAAATGATCATAGAGTGGGATGATGAAGAGGGGAGTGAGTGCGCGAGCAGTGAGACGACGAGGAGCATGAGTTCCAGTTACGCCGTGTTTGGAGATGGATGAGCAATTTCGTTCTGTGAGTTCTAATCAACCAGAAGTGAGTCGACGATCTAAGAGAGCATTATTAGACCGTCATGAAGGATGGCAGTGGATGAAACCGACCGACTAGAAGTGTGAATCAATATGCATAGAAGTATGATGGAGTGAAGATGAGTCTCATAGGTTTACCGATGTTGTGAGGGAGCTGTGGCGCAATTGTCTCTGTGAATTCTAATCAAACCAGAATGAATCACGATGTAAGAAGGCTTGATTTGGATCATAAGTCAGTGTAGATCACCCTTAAGTGTAATAAATATCATAGGAGTTATGATGAAGAAGTGATCTCACATTGAACCGAAGTGATTCCAGTTTTAACCTGTTTGGAGATATGACAATTTCTTCTGATTCTAATCAAACCAGAATGAGTCACGATCTAAGAAGCATGTAGACTCATAAATGAGTGGATAACCACCCTGAATTTGAATCAATTACATAGAAGTTATGGATGAGAAGTTATCCCACTTTTAACCAAGTGATTCCAGTTTACCATGTTTGGAGATTTGAACAATTTCATCTTGATTCTAATCAAACCAGAATGAATCAAGATGTAATAAGCTTGATTTAGACTCATGAATTAGTGTATAATCACCCTGAATTTGATTTATATCATAGGAGTTATGATGAAGACGTTATCCCATTTTTAACCAAGGATTCAAGTTTACCCTGTTTGGAGGATTTGACAATTTGCTCTTGATTCTAATCAAACTATAATGAATCACGATCTAAGAAGCTTGATTGGACTCAGAAATTAGTGGATAATCACCCTGAAGTTGAATCAATATCATAGGAGTTATGATTGAAAAAGTTATCTCACTTTTAACCGAAAGTGATTCCAGTACCGTGTTCGGAATTTGGCAATTTATTCTTGATTCTTAATCAAACAAGAATTAATTAGATCTAAAATCTTGATTTGGACTCGATGAATAAGAGGATAATCACCCTGAAGTTGATCAATATCATAGAAGTTATGATGAAGAAGTTTTGCCTACTTTCAACGCGAAGTGATTCTAGTTTACCCTGTTTGGAGATTTGACAATTTCTTTTAATTCTAATCAAGCCAGAATGAATCAAGATTTAATTAGATTATTTGGAGTCATCAATCATTGGATATTCACCCTAAAGTTGAAACAATATTATAGGAGTTAGGATGAAGAAGTTATCCCACTTTAACGAGTGATTCCAGGTTTACCCTGTTTTGGAGATTTGATGATTTCTCCTTGATTCTATCAAACCAGAATTAATCAAGATGTGAGAAGCTCGATTTGGAGTCATAAATAAGTGGATAATCACCCTGAAGTTGGAAACAATATCATAGGATTATGATGAAGAAGTTATCCAAGTTTTAACCGAGAGTGATTCCAGTTTACCTTGTTTGGAGGATTTGACAATTTTTCTTGATTCTAATAAAACTAGAATGAATCACGATGTAAGAAGAAGTGATTCCAGTTTTATTCATGTTTAGAGATTTGAAAATGTCTTCTTGATCGTAATCAAACCATAATGAATAAAGATGTAAAAAGCTTGATTTGGACTCAAAAATCAGTGGATAATCACCCGAGAATTTGAATCAGTATCATTGGGGTTATGATGAAGAAGTTACCACACTTTTTAACCGAAATGATTCCAGTTTATCCTATTTGGAGATTTGTCAATTTCTTCTTGATTATATTCAAACCATAAAAAAAATCAAGATAAAAGAAACTTTATTTGGACTCATAAATAAGTGGACAATCACCCTAAAGTTGAATCAATATCATATGAGTTAGGATGAAGAAGTTATCCCACTTTTAACCGAAGTGATTTTCAGTTACCCTGTTTGGAGATTTGGCAATTTGTCTTGATGTCTAATCAAACCGTAATGAATCAAGATGTAAGAAGATTGATTTGGACTAAATTACTGGATAATCACCTTGAGTTGAATCAATATCATAGGAGTTATGATGAAGAAGTTATCTCACTTTTAACCGAAGTGATTCCAGTTTACCCTATTTGGATATTGGCAATTTCTTCTTGATTATAATCAAACAAGAATGAATCTTGATGTAAGAATCTTGATTTGGACTCATAAATCAGTGAAGAATCACGCTGAAGTTGAATCAAGATCATAGAGTTAGGATGAAGAAATTATCTCACATTCAACCGAAGTGATTTCAGTTTACCGTGTTTGGAGATTTGGCAATTTCTTCTTGATTCAAATCCAACAAAAATTAATCACAATCATAGAATCTTGATTTGGATCATAAATCAGTCGAGAATCACCATGAATTTGAACCAATATCATAGGAGTTATGATCAAGAAGTTACCCACTTTTAACGGAAGTTATTCGAGTTACCAAGTTGGAGATATTGAAAATTTCCTCTTGATTCTAATAAAACCAGAATGAGTCACGATCTAAGAAGCATTATTAGACTCATAAATGAGTGGATAACCACCCCTGAAATTGAATCCATATCATAGAAGTTATGATGAAGAAGTTATCTCACTTTTAACCGAAGTGATTCCAGTTTACCCTGTTTTGAAGATTTGGCAATCTCTTGTTGACTCTAATTAAATCAGAATGAATCACGATGTAGGAGGATTGATTTGGAACTCATAAATCAGTGGTTAGTCACCCTGAAGTTGAATCAAAATCATAGGAGTTTTGATAAAGAAGTTATGTCACATTCAACCGAAGTGATTCCTGTTTACCCTGTTTGGAGAATTGGTAATTTATTCTTGATTCTATCAAACCAGAATGAATTACGATCTAAAAAGCTTAAATTGTACTCAAAAATCAGTGGATAGTCACTCTTAAGTTGAATCAATATCATTGGAGTTATGATGAAGAAGTTATCCCACTTTTAACCGAAGTGATTCCAGTTTACCCTATTTGGAGATTTGTCAATTTCTTCTTGATGCTGATCAAAACAGAATTAATAAAGATGTAAGAATCTTTATTTGGTGTCATAAATCAGTGGATAATCACCCTGAAGTTGAATCAATATCATAGAGTTATGATAAAGTAGTTATCCCACTTTTAACATAAGTGATACCAAGTTTACCCTGTTTGGAGATGTGACAATTTCTTCTTGATTCTAATCAAACCGGAATGAATAACTATGTAAGAAGCTTTATTTGGACACTTAAATCAGTGTAGAATCACCCTGAAGTGTAATAAATATCATAGCAGTTTGATGAAGAAGTTATCTCACATTCAACCGATGATTCCAGTTTACCCTGTTTGGAGATATAACAATTTCTTCTTGATTTTAATCATACCAGAATTATTCACGAAATAAGAAGATTTATTTGACTCATAAATGAGTGCATAATCACCCTGAATTTGAATCAATATCATAGGAGTTATGATGAAGAGTTATCCCACTTTTAACCGAAGTGATTCCAGTTACCCTGTTGGAGATTTGGTAATTTCTTCTTGATTCTAATCAAACCATAATGAATCACGATCAAAGAAGGTTTATTGAGACATAAATTAGTGCATAAATCACCCTGAAGTTTGAATCAATATCATAGAAGTTATGATCAAGAAGTCATCCCATTTAACCGAAGTGGGATTCCAGTTTACTCGTATGGAGATTTGGCAATTTCGTCTTAATTCTAATCAAGCCAGAATCAATAAAGATTTAATTATATTTATTTGGAGTCATTATCAGTGGATATTCATCCTAAAGTTGAATCAATATCAACCGAGTTAGGATGAAGAAGTTACCTCACTTTTAACCGAGGGTAATTCCAGTTTACCCTGTTGGGAGATTTTCGATTTCTCCTTGATTCTAATCAAACCAGAATAAGGAATATGTGAGAATCCAAATTTGGAGTCACAAATAAGTGGATAATCACCCTGAAGTTGAATCAATATCATAGGAGTTTGATGAAGAAGAGTTATTGCTCTTTAAAAAGAAGTGATTCCAGTTTACCATGTTTGGAGATGTGGCAATTTCTTCTTAATTCTAAGCAAACCAGAATGAATCACGATGTAAGAGCTTGATTGGACTCATAAGTCAGTGTAGAAATCACCATTAAGTGTAATAAATATCATAGGAGTTATGATGAAGAAGTGATCTCACATTGAACCGAAGTGATCCCAGTTTACCCTGTTGGAGATATGACAATTTCTTCTTGATTCTAATCAAACCAGAATGAGTCACGATCTAAGAAGCATTATTAGACTCATTAATGAGTGGATAACCACACTGAATTTGAAATCAATATCATAGAAGTTATGATGAAGAAGTTATCCCACTTTAACCGAAGTGATTCCAGTTACCATGTTTGGAGATTGACAATTTCATCTTGATTCTAATCAAACCAGAATAAATCAAGATGTAATAAGCTTGATTTAGACTCATGAATTAGTGTATAATCACCCTGAATTTGAATCTATATCATAGGAGTTATGATGAAGAAATTATCCCAATTTTAACCAAAGTGATTCCAGTTTACCCTGTTTGGAGATTGGCACTTTCTTCTTCATTCTAATCAAACCAGAATGAACCAAGATGTAAGTATTATTATTTGGAATCACAAATCAGTGGATAATCACCCTGAAGTTGAATCAGTATCATAAGAGTTATGATAAGGAATTTATCCTACTTTTAACAGAAGTGATACCAGTTTACCCTATTTGGAGATGTGATAATATCTTCTTGATTCTAATCAAACCGGAATGAATAACTATGTAAGAAGATTTATTTGGACACATAAATAAGTGTAGAATCACCCTGAAAGTGTAATAAATATCATAGCAGTTTTGATGAAGAAGTTATCTCACATTCAACCGATGATTCCAATTTACCCTGTTTGGAGATATAAAAATTTCTTCTTGATTTTAATCAAAGAAGAATTATTCACGAAATAAGAAGATTTATTTGACTCATAATGAGTGAATAATCACCCTGAATTTGAATCAATATCATAGGAGTTATGATGAAAGAAGTTATCCACTTTTAACCAAAGTGATTCCAGTTACCCTGTTTGGAGATTTGGCAATTTATTCTTTATTCTAATCAAACATAATGAATCACGCATCAAAGAAGGTTTATTTGGACCACATAAATTAGTGCATAATCACCCTGAAGTTGAATCAATATCATAGAAGTTATGATGAAGAAGTCATCCCACTTTTTAACCGAAGTGATTCCAGTTACTCGTTTGGAGATTTTGGCAATTTCGTCTTAATTCTAATCAAGCCAGAATCAATCTAGATTTAATTAGATTTATTTGGAGTCATATTATAAGTGGATATTCACCCTAAAGTTGAATCAATATCAACCGAAGTTAGGATGAAGAAGTTATCTCACTTTTAACAGAGGTAATTACAGTTACCCTGTTTGGAGGTTTACGATTTCTCCTTGATTCTAATCATACCAGAATTAATCAAGATGTGAGAATCCCAATTTGGAGTAACAAATAAGTGGATAATCACCCTGAAGTTGAATCAATATCATAGGAGTTGTGATGAAGAAGTTTATTGCCTCTTTAAAAAGAAGTGATTCCAGTTTACCATGTTTGGAGATGTGGCAATTTCTTCTTAATTCTAAGCAAACCAGAATGAATCACGATGTAAGAAGCTTGATTTGGACTCATAGTCAGTGTAGAATCACCCTTAAGTGTAATAAATATCAAAGGAGTTATGATGAATAAGTGATTTCACATTGAACCGAAGTGATTCCAATTTATCCTGTTTGGAGATATGACAATTTCTTCCTGATTCTAATCAAACCAGAATGAGTCACGATCTAAGAAGCATTATTAGACTCATAAATGAGTGGATAACCACCCTGAATTTGAATCAATATCATAGAAGTTATGATGAAGAAGTTATCCCACTTTTAACCGAAGTAATTCCAATTTACCATGTTTGGAGATTTGACAATTTCATCTTGATTCTAATCAAACCAGAATGAATCAAGATGTAATAAGCTTGATTTAGACTCATGAATTAGTGTATAATCACCCTGAATTTGAATTTATATCATAGGAGTTATGATGAAGAAGTTATCCCAATTTTAACCAAAGTGATTCAAGTTTACTCTGTTTGGAATTTGGCAATTTCTTCTTGATTCTAATCAAACTATAATGAATCACGATCTAAGAAGCTTGATTGGGACTCAAAAATTAGTGGATAATCACCCTGAAGTTGAATCAATATCATAGGAGTTATGATGCAAAGTTATCTCACTTTGAACCAAAAGTGATTCCATTTTACCGTGTTTGGAGATTTGGCAATTTATTCTTGATTCTAATCAAACCAGAATTAATTACGATATAAAAAACTTGATTTGGACTCATGAATAAGAGGATAATCACCCTGAAGTTGAATGAATATCATAGAAGTTATGATGAAGAGTTTCCCACTTTTAACCGAAGTGATTCTAGTTTACCCTGTTTGAAGATTTGCAATTTCTTCTTAATTCTAATCAAGCCAGAATGAATCAAGACTTAATTAGATTTATTTGGAGTCGTCAATCATTGGATATTCACCCTAAAGTTGAAACAATATTATAGGAGTTAGGATGAAGAAGTTATCCCACTTTAACCGAGGTGATTCCAGTTTACCCTGTTTGGAGATTTGATGATTTCTCCTTGATTCTAATCAAACCAGAATTAATCAAGATGTGAGAAGCTCAATTTGGAGTCATAAATAAGTGGATAATCACCCTGAAGTTGAAACAATATCATAGGAGTTATGATGAAGAAGTTATCCTAGTTTTAACCGAAGTGATTCCAGTTTACCATGTTTGGAGATTTGACAATTTCTTCTGATTCTAATCAAACCAGAATGAATCACGATGTAGAAGTTACCACTTTTAACCGAAATGATTCATGTTTATCCTATTTGGAGATTTGTCAATTTCTTCTTGATTATATTCAAACCATAAAAAAAATCAAGATGTAAGAAGCATTATTTGGACTCATAAATAAGTGGAAAATCACCCTAAAGTTGAATCAATATCATATGAGTTAGGATGAAGAAGATATCCCACTTTTAACCGAAGTGATTTCAGTTACCCTGTTTGGAGATTTGGCAATTTCTTCTTGATTCTAATCAAACCGTAATGAATCAAGATGTAAGAAGATTGATTTGGACTAATAAATTACTGGATAATCACCCTGAAGTTGAATCAATATCATAAGAGTTATGATGAAGAAGTTATCCCACTTTTAACCGAAGTGATTCCAGTTTATCCCTATTTGGATATTTGGCAATTCTTCTTGATTATAATCAAACAAGAATGAATCTCGATGTAAGAATCTTGATTTGGACTCATAAATCAGTGAAGAATCACCCTGAGTTGAATCAAGATCATAGGAGTTATGATGAAGAAATTATCTCACATTCAACCTAAGTGATTTCATTTTACCGTGTTTGGAGATTTGGCAATTTCTTCTTGATTCAAATCCAACAAAAATTAATCACAATCATAGAATCTTGATTTGGATTCATAAATAAGTCGAGAATCACCATGAATTTGAACCCAATATCATAGGAGTTATGATCAAGAAGTTATCCCACTTTTAACGGAAGTGATTCGAGTTTACCAAGTTTGGAGATATGACAACTTCCTCTTGATTCTAATCAAAACTGAATGAATCACGATATAAGAAGCTTGATTTGGACTCATAAATCAGTTTAGAATCACCTTGAAGTGTAATAAATATCATAGGAGTTATGATGAAAAGTTATCCCACTTTTAACTGAAGTGATTCCAGTTTACCATGTTTGGAGATTTGACATTTCTTCTTGATTCTAATCAAACCAGAATGATTCACGATCTAAGAATCTTTATTTGGATTGATAAATGAGCGGGATAATCACCCTGAATTTTAATCTATATCATAGGAGTTATGATGAAGAAGGTATCCCACTTTTAACAAAGTGATTCCAGTTTACACTGTTTGGAGATGTGGAATTTTTTTCCTTATTCTAATCAAACCAGAATGATTCACGATGTAAGAAGAGTTATTTGGACTCATAAATCAGTGTATAATCACCCTTAAGTGTAATAAATATCATAGGAGTTGTGATGAAAAATTTATCTCACATTCAACCGAAGTGATTCCAGTTAAACCTTTTCGGAGATTTGGCAATTTCTTCTTGATTCTAAACAAAACATAATGAATCATGATCTAAGAAGCTTGATTTGAGCTCATATATTAGTGGATAATCATCCTGAAGTTGAATCAATATCATAGGAATTATGATGAAAAAGTTATTTTACTTTAAACGAAATGATTCCAGTTTACTCCTTAGAAGATTTGGCAATTTGTTCTGGATTATAACAAAAACCAGAATAAATCAAGATGTAAGAAAGCTTGATTTAGACTCATAATCAGTGGATAATCAACCTGAAGTTGAATCAATATCATTGGATTATGATGAAGAAGTTTACCCCACTTTTAACCGAAGTGATTCAAGTTTACTCTGTTTGGAGATTTGCCAATTTCTTCTTGATTATAGTCAAACCATAATGAATCACAATCTAAGAGGCCTGATTTGGACTCATAAATCAGTAGAGAATCACCCTGAATTTTAATCAATATAATAGGAGTTTTTTATGTAGAAGTTATCTCACATTCAACCCGAAATGATTCCAGTTTACCCTGTTGGGAGTTTGCCAACTTCTTATTGATTCTAATCAAAACATATAATGATCTAAGAAGCTTGATTTGGACTCATAAATCAGTGGATAATAAGCCTGAAATTGAATCAATATCATAGGAGTTATGGTAAAGAAGTTATCTCACATTCAACCGAAGTGATTCCAGTTTACTTGTTTGGGAGATTTGGTAATTTCTTCTTGATTCTAATCAAAACAAAATGAATGACAATATAAGAAGATTTATTTTGACTCATAATCATTGAATAATCACTATGAAGTTGAATCAATATCATAGGAGTTATGATGAAGAAGTTATCTCACTTTCAACCGACGTGATTCCAATTTACCCCGTTTTGAGATTTGGTAAAATTCTTCTTGATTCTAATCAAACCAGAATGAATCACGATGTAAGAAGCTTGATTTGGAATCATAAATTAGTGGATAATCACCTTGAAGTTGAATCAATATCATAAGAGTTATGATTAAGAAGTTTTCCCACTTTTAACCGAAGTGATTCCATATTACACTGTTTGGAGATTTGGCAATTACTTTTTTATTCCTAAATCAAACAAGAATGAATCTCGATGTAAGAAGCTTGATTTGGACTCATAAGTCAGTGGATAACCACCCTAAAGTTGAATCAATATCATAGGAGTTATGATGAAAAAGTTATCCCACTTTTAACCGAAGTGATTCCAATTTACCATGTTTGGAGATTTGGCAATTTTCTTCTGGATTCTACTTAATATAAAATTAATCAAGATGTAAGAAGCTTGATTTGGACTCATAAATCAGTGGATAATCACCCTGAAGTTGAATCAATAATCATAGGTGATTTTAACAATTTTTTCTTAATTCAAATCCTAACCAGAATGAATCACGATAATAAGAATCTTGATTTGGAGTCATAAATCAGCGGAGAATCCACCCTTGATTTTGAATCAAATCATCAGGCAGTTATGAATGAAGAAGTTATCACATTTTAAAAGAAGTGTTTTCAGGTTAACCTTGGTTTGGATGGCTTTGGCAATTTCCTGCTTGATTCTAACAAACCAGAATGAATCAAGAATGTAAGAAGCTTGCATTGGGAGCATATAAATTAGTGGAGAATCACCCTGAAAGTTGGAATCAATATGCATAGGAATGTATGCATGAAAGAAGTTATTGCGCACATTTTAACCCGAAAGTGATTCAAGTATTACCCAGTTTGGTGATTGGTAATTTCTTCTTGAAATTGTGAGATCCAAACCATAGTGAATGCACGATAAAAGAAGCTTTAATTTGGACACAATCAATCAGTGGATAGTCACCCCCCCTGGAAGTTGAATCAATATCATAGGAGTTATGATGAAGAGAGTGTATCGCACTTTTATGTTCTGAGTGATAGCGCAGTTTACCCTTTTTGGAGATTTAGCCAAAGTTTTTATTACTATCTGATTCTAATACATACTAAAAGATTGAATGAGTGGTGAAAGATGAATTGATTTGACATCCATGATCATAATGGTGGAGGGAGAAAGATTCACCTGCCAAAACTTGAAGGATGTTGCAATGTGAATCCATATGTGGAGTTATTGAATGAAGAGTTATGCACCGCCCACTCATAATTCACCAATTGTGTTTCCACATCCCCCTTTTCCCTTTAAGACCTCTTTCTACTTGGAGGTATATTGAGACTAACTAGTGGAGTATGACAATTTCTTCTTTTCTTTGCTCTTCTTTCTTCTTACTCCTAAGAGAAATGAAAAGAAACGATAAGAATGAATTCATGAAAGAACCGACACGAAGAAAAGCTTGATTTGGCTCATAAAAATAATAAATAAAGGTCATAATCACCATCACTGAAGTTGAATTAAAATTATATATTTAAGAGTATATTGATTAAGAAGCTAAAATACGCTTAGTACATTGTCCTCCCACGCATCATGAGCTTTATAATTTTCTTTTTATCCACAAAATAAAACACAAGATAACTCGAAAGTGGTGCGAATCTATAAGTGATCACTTTCCGATAATAAATTATAAACCTATTATAGCATTTGTTGTGGTCTTGGTTTCTTCTTGGTCAATTTATATTCATGATTCTCTCTTGATTTTTGAAATGGGATTTTGTCTACGTTTGATCTCAAGAAGGAAGGAAATAAATGATGTATTTTTATATGCAAAACCCAAAAGTCAAAAAAAAAAAAAAGAAACAAAAACATCACGATGACAAATATGAAATAAAAAAAAGAGAATAAAAAAAAGTGAGATTTTTGACGAGTGACCAGACTAGTTTATGATAATAAACTGCGCCTTTTTTCTCAAGGTAACGACGCTCTTCTATGACCGTGCCTGTGCTATCTCCACCAGATTCTTAAGCTCACACATCTCCTTGTTTATTTTTTTTTTTTTTTTTATTTTTTTATTTGAGAATTATTGGCAATTTCTATTCTCTCCTTTGTTTTTTTATTTTTTTCTTATATTCACTTAGGTTTTCTTTTTGTCTCTTTTCCTTATTTCCTTTCCTTGTGTTCCCTTTCTTTTTCCCTTTTTCTATTTTTTTTTTTCATTCTTCTTCTTTCTCTGCTTTTTTATCTTTTTGAACTAACCTAATTCGAAATAGGACACAATAATAAATGAGAATTTATCTCAAAGGATGTAAGAAGCTTGATTTTGGATCATAGAGACATCATATAGAAAAAATTTTCACTCTCATTCACCAAAATCATCACAGTGACATAAATCAACGGCGTTATGAAGTGTGAAGGTCATCACAATGGTACATCCATTCGGGATACTATGATGAGAGATGGACAAGTTAACTTACACCCCTACTTTCTAATACTTTTTTTTTTTTTTTTATTAAAAACCAAAAAGCTTTTTTTTTTTAAATTAAATAATTTTATTATAAAATTTAAAGCTTCTTCCCCTCCCCTGCAGCGCACACTCCAACGCGTTTAGACCTATGACCGTCGTGTTCTGCTCCCCATCCCCGTGTCCCCCCCGACCACCAACGCGTTTCAGGCCGATCTTCTAGTACCCATCATTGATGGAGTTCGTATCTCCCCCAGTAGGTGCGGAGTTGGATTCTGCCGTACCTTTCACCGCTGTTCCCTTTCCGTGCTCTCCGGCCGGTGGTGCCGCAGCTTGCTGCTGAAATACCAGCCCCATGCCGCTACCCCTGCTCTTGAGTCAATCGTTCTTTACTCCCCAACTTTTTACCAAAAGTGATTCAAGTTTAAACCCACACCATAACCAACTCATGTTGGAGATTTGCCAATCTCTTCTTGATTATAATCCAAAAACCATATGATCACGATTACAAGAGGCTTCTGATTTGGACTCATGAATCGTAAGAGAATCACCCTGAATTTTTTAATCAATATAATAGAGTTATGATTTAAGAAAGTTACTCTCAAATTCAACCGAAATGATTCCATTTACCCTTTTTGGAGTTTGTCAATTTCTCTTCTTCATTATATCAAAACATAATGAGAAATAATGATCTAAGAAGATGGTTCGTGTCGCATAATGATCATAATGGAAATCAGCCTAAAGATGAATGCCTAATATCCAGAGGAGTTATGGTGCAAAGGAGTTATCTCGAGGACATTTCAACCGAATGCATTGGATTCCAGTTACTCTGTTTGGAGAGATATTTGGTTAATTTCTTCTTTAGATTCTAATTAACCAGTATGAATCACCTATACTGACCAGAGATTTATTTTGACATCATAATCAGATTGGATGATCACCATGAAGTGAATCATATTATAGGTTATGATGAAGAAGTATCTCAATTTCAACCGACGTGATTCCAGTTTACTCTGTTTTGGAGATTTGGTAATTTCTTCTAAATTCTAATCAAACCAGAATGAATCACGATCGAAGAAAGCTTGATTTGGACTCATAAATTCATTGGATAATCACCCATTGAAGTTGAATCAATATCATAGCGAGTTATGATGAAGAAAGTTATCTCACTTTTCAACCGACGTGATTCCAGTTTACCTACGTTTTGGAGATTTGGCAATTTCTTTTTGATTCTATCAAAAAAGAATGAACCTCGAAGAAAGAAGCTTGATTTTGGACTCATAAATCAGTGTAGAATCACCCTGAAGTTGAATCAAGATCATAGTAGTTATGATGAAGAAATTATCTCACATTCAACCGAAGTGTTTTCAGTTTACCGTGTTTGAAGATTTGGCAATTATTTCTTGATTCAAATCAAACAAGAATGAATCACAATCTAAAAGTTTGATTTCAGAATCATAAATCAGTCGAGAAATTTCTAGATGAAGAAATTATCTCACATTCAACCAAAATGATTTCAGTTTACCATGTTTTTAGATTTTGGAAATTCTTCTTTATTCTAATCAAACCATAATGAATTCATGATGTAAGAATCTTAATTTGGACTCATAAATCAGTAGATAACCACCCTGAAGTTGAACCAATATCATAAGAGTTATGATGGAAGAAGATATCCCACTTTAACCGAAGTGATTCGAGTTTACCCTGTTTGGGAGTTTTGGCAATTTTAATCTGGATACAACTCAATCCAAAATGAATCAAGATGTAAGGAAGTTGATTTGGACTCATAAATCAGTGGATAATCACCCTGAGTTGAATCAATATCATAGGTGATTTGGCAATTTATTCTTTGATTCTAATCAAACCAGGAATGAATCATGATCTAAGAAGCTTTATTTGGGATTCATTAATCAGTGGAGAGAATCACCCTTAAGTTGAATCAATATCATAGGAGTTATTGATGAAGAAGTCATCCCACTTTTAACCGAATGATTCCAGTTTACCCTATTTCGTGATCTGGCAATTTTTTCTTGATTCAATCAAACCAGAATGAATCACGGATATAAGAATCTTGATTTGGACTCATAAATCAGTGGAGAATCACCCTGATGTTGAATCAATATCATAGGAGTTATGATGAAGAAGTTATCCCACTTTTAAAAGAAGTGATTCCAATTGACCCTGTTTGGCGATTTGGCAATTTGCTCTTGATTCTAATCAAACCAAAATAAATCAAGATGTAAGAAGCTTGATTGGGATATAGTAAATTAGTGGAAAAATCATCCCTGAAGTTTAATCAATTTCATAGGAGTTATGATGTAGAAGTTATCTCACATTCAACCGAAGTGATTCTAGTTTACACTGTTTGGAGTTTTGGCAATTTCTTCTTGATTTTAATCAAACCAGAATGAATCACGATGTAAGAAGATTGATTTCGTACTCATAAATCAGTAGATAGTCACCATGCAGTTGAACCAATATCACAGGAGTTATGATAAAGAAGTTATCCCAGTTTTAACCGAAGTGATTCTAGTTTACCCTGTTTTCGAGTTTGACAATTTCTTCTTGATTATAATCAAACCAAAATAAACCTAGATGCAAGAAGCTTGATTTAGGATTATAAATCAGTGGATATTCACCCTGAAGTTGAATCAATATCATAGGAGTTATGATGAAGAAGTTATCCCACTTTTAACCGAAGTGATTCCAGTTTTTCATGTTTGGAGATTTTGGCAATTTATTCTTGATTCTAATCAAACCAGAATCAATCACGATGTAAGAAGCTTGATTTGGACTAATAAAACAGTGATGAATTACCCCGAAGTTGAATCAATAACATAGGAGTTATGATGAAGAAGTTATCCCACTTTTAACCAAAGTGATTCCAGTTTACCCTGTTTGGCGATTTTGGCAATTTATTCTTGATTCTAATCAAACCAGAATGAATCAAGATGTAAGAAGGTTGATCTGGACTCATTAATCAGTTGAGAATCACCCTGAAGTTGAATAAATATCATAGGAGTTATTATGAAGAAGTTATCCCACTTTTAACCGAAGTGATTCCAGTTTACCCTGTTTGGCGATTTGGCAATTTATTCTTGATTCTAATCAAACCAGAATGAATCAAGATGTAAGAAGGTTAATCTGGACTCATTAATCAGTTGAGAATCACCTTGAAGTTGAATAAATATCATAGGAGTTATTATGAAGAAGTTATCCCACTTTTGACCCAAGTGATTACAGTTTACCCTGGTTGGCGATTTGACAATTTCATCTTGATTCTAGTCAAAACAGAATGAATCGCGATGTAAGAAGCTTTATTGGACTTATAAATCAGAGTAGAATCACCCTGAAGTTGAATCATCAATATCATAGAAGTTATCTCACGTTCAACCAAAATGATTCCAGGTTTTACCCTGTTTGGAGATTTTCCAATTTCTTTTTCATTCTAATGAAACCATAATGAATCACGATCTAAGAATTTAGATTTGGACTCAATAATCAATGGATCATAACCCTGAAGTTGAATGAATATCATAGGAGTTAAGATGAAGAAGTTATTCCACTTTTAACCGAAGTGATTCCCAATTTATCATGTTTGGAGATTTGGGGAATTTCTTCTTGATTCTAATAAAAATAGAATGAATCAAGATGTAAGATGCTTGATTTGAAATCATTAATCAGTGGAGAATAACCCTGAAGTTGAATGCAATATCATAGGAGTTATGATGATGAAATTATCTCACATTTAACCTCAGTGATTCCAGTTTACCCCGTTTATAGAATTAGCAATTTCTTCTTGATTCTAATCAAACCTATAATGAATCACGATGTAAGAAGTTTTGATTTGTAGTCATAAATTATTGTATAAACACCCTGATGTTGACTCAATCTCAGAAGAGTTATTGATGAAGAAGTTATCCCACTTTAACCAAACTGATTCCAGTTTACCCTGTTTGAGATTTGACCATTTATTCTTGAAACTAATCAAACCATAATGAATCACCATTTAAGAAACTTGATTTTGACTCATAAATCAGTGGATAATCACCCTGAAGTTGATACAATATCATAGGAGTTATGATGAAGGAAGTTTTCCCACTTTTAACCGAAGTGATTCCTGTTTACCCTGTTTGAAGATTTGGCAATTTCTTCTTGATTCTAATCAAACCAGAATGAATCACGATGTAATAAGATTGATTGGGACTTATAAATCAGCGAAGAATCACCCTGAATTTGAATCAATATCATAGGAGTTATGATGTTGAAGTTATCTCACATTCAACTGAAATGATTCCAGTTTATCATGTTTGGAGATTTGGTAATTTCTTCTTTATTCTACTCAAACAAAATGTATCGCAATTTAAAAAGCTTGATTGTGACTTATAAATCAGTATAGAATCACCCTGACAATTCAATCAATATCATAGGAGTTATGATGTAGAAATTATCTCACATTCAACCGAAGTGATTCCAGTTAACCCTGTTGGAGATTTCCCAATTTCTTCTTGATTCTAATCAAACCAGAATAAATCTCGATGTAAGAAGATTGATTCGGACTCATAAATCAGTGGATAATCACCCTGAAGTTGAAACAATATCATATGAGTTATGAAAAAGAAGTTATCCCACTTTTAATCGAAGTGATTCTAGTTACCTTGTTTCGAGATTTGACAATTTTCTTCTTGATTCTAATCAAACCAAAATCAATCAAGATGCAGGCATCTGGATTTGGAGTCATAAATCAGTGTATATTAATTCTGAAGTTGAATCAATATCATAGGAGTTATGATGAAGAAGTTATCCCACTTTTAACTGAAGTGATTCCAGTTTATCATGTTTGGTGATTGGACAATTTCTTCTTGATTCTAATCAAAACAGAATCAACCACGATGTAAGAATCTGATTTGGACTCAAAATCAGTGGAAAATTTCCCTTAAGTGAATCAATATCATAGAAGTTATGATGAAGAAGTTATCCAACTTTTAATCGAAGTTATTCCAGTTTACTCCTGTTTCGTGATTTGGCAATTTCTTCTTGATTCTAATCAAACCAGAATTGATCACGATGTAATAAGCTTGATTGGGATTTATAAGTTAGTGTAGAATCACTCTGAATTTGAATCATCAATATCATAGGAGTTTATGATGTAGAATTTATCTCACATTCAACCGAAATGATTCAAGTTTACCTTGTTTGGAGATTTGCCAATTTCTTCTTGATTCTAATCAAACCATAATGAATCACGATCTAAGAAGCTTGATTTGGACTCATAAATTAGTAGATAATCACCCTGAAGTTTAATCAATATCATAGGAGTTGTGATGTAGAAGTTATCTCACATTCAACCAAAGTGATTCTAGTCAACCCTTTTTGGAGATTTGCCAAAAATATTTGATGGTAATCAAAACATAATGAATAACCCTGAAGTTGAATTAATATCATAGGAGTTACGATATAAAAGTTATCCCCACTTTTGACCGAAGTGATTCCAGTTTACCCTGTTTGGCGATATGGTAATCTCTTCTTGATTCTAATAAAAAAAATAATAAGCAGGATTTAAGAAGATTTATTGGGACTTTCTAAATCAGTGTAGAATCACCCTGAAGTTGAATCATCAATATCATAGGAGTTGTGATGTAGAAGTTATCTCACATTCAACCAAAATGATTCCAGTTTACCATGTTTGCAGATTTGCCAATTTCTTCTTTATTCTAATCAAAACATAATGAATAATGATCTAAGAAGCTTGATTTGGACTCATAAATCAGTGTAGAATCACCTGAAGTTGAATCAATATCATAGGAGTTATGGTGAAGAAGTTATTTCACATTCAACATAAGTGATTCCAGTTTACTCTGTTTGGAGATTTGGTAATTTCTTCTTGATTCTAATCAAAACAAGAATGAATCACCATACAAGAAGATTTTTTGACTCATAATCATTGGATAATCACCATGAAATTGAATCAATATCATATGAGTTATGATGAAGAAGTTATCTAACTTTCAGCCGACGTGATTCTAGTTTACCCCGTTTTGAGATTTGGTAATTGCTTCTTGATTCTAATCAAACCAGAATGAATCACGATGTAAGAAGATTGATTTGGAATCATAAATTAGTGTATAATCACCCAGAAGTTGAATCAATTTCATACGAGTTATGAAGAAGTTATTCCACTTTTAACCGAAGCGATTCCAGTTTACCCTTTTTAGAGTTTTGACAATATATCCTTGAATCTAATCAAACCAGAATGAATCAAGATGTAATAAGGTTTATTTGGAATCATAAATCTGTGGATAATAACCCTGAAGTTGAATCAATATCATGGGAGTTATGATGAAGAAGTTATCCCACTTTTAACCGAAGTGATTCCAGTTTATCCTGTTTAGAGATTTGGAAATTTCTTCTTGATTCTAATAACACCAGAATGAATCAAGAAGTAAGAGTCTTGAATTTGACTCTTAAATCAGTGGAGAATCACCCTGAAGTTGAGGAGTTAGGATGAAGAAGTTATCCCACTTTTAACTGAAGTGATTCGTGTTTACCCTGTTTGAAGATTTGGGAAATTCTTCTTGATTCTAATAAAACCAGAATTAATCAAGATGTAAGAAGCTTGATTGGGACTTATAAATCAGTGTAGAATCACCCTGAGTTTTGAATCATCAATATCATAGGAGTTATGATGTAGAAGTTATCTCACACTCAACCGAAATGATTCATGTTTACCCTTTTTCGAGATTTGCCAATTTCTTCTTGATTCTAATCAAATCATAATGAATCACGATCTAAGAGGCTTGATTTGGACTCATAAATCAGTAGAGAATCACCCAAAATTTTAATCAATATCATAGGAGTTATAATGTAGAATTTATCTCACATTCAACCGAAGTGATTCTAGTTAACCATGTTTGGAGATTTGCCAATTTATTCTTAATTCCAACCAAAACATAATGAATAACGATATATGAAGCCTGATTTGGACTCATAAATCAGTCGATAATCACCCTAAAGTTGAATCAATATCATATGATTTATGATGAAGAAGTTATCCCACTTTTAATCGAAGTGATTCCAGCTAACCCTGTTTGGAAGTTTGACAATTTATTCTTGATTCTTATCAAACCAGAATAAATAAAGATATAAGAAGATTTATTTGTACTCATATATCAGTGGATAATTACCTGAAGTTGAATCAAGATCATAGGCGTTATGATGAAGAAGTTATCTGACATTCAACCGAAGTGATTCTAGTTTACCTTGTTTGGAGATTTGGAAATTTCTTCTTGATTCTAATCAAACCAGAATGAATCAAGATCTGAGAATATTTATTTGTTCTCCTAAATGAGTGTATATTCACCCTGAAGTTGAATCAATATCATAGGAGTTATGATGAATAAGTAATCCAACTTTTAACTAAAGTTATTCCAGTTTACCCGGTTTTGATATTTGGCAATTTCTTCTTGATTCTAATTAATGGAGAATAAATCAAGATGTAAAAGCTTTATTTGTAGTCATAAATCATTTATATTCACCTGAAGTTGAATCAATATCATAGGAGTTATGATGAAGAAGTTATCCCACTTTTAACCGAAGTGATTCCAGTTTACCCTGTTTGAAGATTTGGCAATTTCTTCTTGATCTAATCAAACCAGAATGAATCACGATTGTAATAAGATTGATTGGGACTTATAAATCAGTGAATAATCACCCTGAAGTTGAATCAATATCATTGGAGTTATGATGAAGAAGTTATCCCTCTTTTAACCGAAGTGATTCCAGTTTACCCTGTTTGAAGATTTGGCAATTTCTTCTTGATTCTAATCAAACCAGAATGAATCAGGATGTAATAAGATTTATTGGGACTTATAAATCAGTGAAGAATCACCCTGAATTTGAATCAATATCATAGGAGTTATTATGTTAAAGTTATCTCACATTCAACCGAAGTGATTCCAGTTAACCCTGTTTGGAGATTTGCCGATTTCTTATTAATTCTAATCAAACCAGAATAAATCACGATGTAAGAATATTGATTCGGAATCATAAATCAGTGGATAATATCCCTGAAGTTGAACCAATATCATAGGAGTTATGATAAAGAAGTTATCCCATTTTTAACCGAAGTGATTCTTGTTTACCTTGTTTCAAGATTTAACAATTTCTTCTTGATTCTAATCAAACCAAAATGAATCAAGATGCAGGCATCTGGATTTGGATTCATAAATTATTTTATATTTAGTCCAAAGTTGAATCAATATCATAGGAGTTATGATGAAGAAGTTATCCCACTTTTAACCGAAGTGAATCCAGTTTATCATGTTTGGTGATTGGACAATTTTTCTTGATTCTAATCAAAACAGAATCAACCACGATGTAAGAATCTTGATTTGGACTCATAAATCAGTGGAGAATTTCCCCGAAGTGGAATCAATATCATAGAAGTTATGATGAAGAAGTCATCCCACTTTTACCCGAAGTTATTCCAGTTTACCCTGTTCGTGATTTGGCAATTTCTTCTTGATTCTAATCAAACCAGAATTGATCACGAATGTAATAAGCTTGATTGGGATTTATAAGTTAGTGTAGAATCACCCTGAATTTGAATCATCAATATTCATAGGAGTTATGATGTAGAAGTTATCTCACATTCAACCGAAATGATTCAAGTTTACCTTGTTTGGAGATTTGCCAATTTCTTCTTGAGTCTAATCAAACCATAATGAACCACGATCTAAGAAGCTTGATTTGGACTCATAAATTAGTAGATAATCACCCTGAAGTTTAATCAATATCATAGGAGTTGTGATATAGAAGTTATCTCACATTCAACCAAAGTGATTCTAGTCAACCCTGTTTGGAGATTTCCCAAAAAAAAATTTTATGGTAATCAAAACATAATGAATAACGCTGAAGTTGAATCAATATCATAGGAGTTATGATGAAAAAGTTATCCACTTTTGACCGAAGTGATTCCAGTTTACCCTGTTTGGCGATTTGGTAATTTCTTGATTCTAATAAAAAAAATAATAAGCAGGATTTAGGAAGATTGATTGGGACTTCTAAATCAGTGTAGAATCACCCTGAAGTTGAATCATCAATATCATAGGAGTTGTGATGTAGAAGTTATCTCACATTCAACCGAAATTGATTCCAGTTTAACCCTGTTTGGAGATTTGCCAATTTCTTCTTTATTCTAATCAAAACATAATGATAATGATATAAGAAGCTTGATTTGGACTCATAAATCAGTGGAGAATCACCTGAAGTTGAATCAATATCATAGGAGTTATGGTGAAGAAGTTATTCCACATTCAACATAAGTGATTCCAGTTTACTCTGTTTGGAGATTTGTTAATTTTTTCTTTGATTCTAATCAAACAAGAATTAATCACCATAGAAGAAGATTTTTTTTGACTCATAATCATTGGATAATCACCATGAAATTGAATCAATATCATATGAGTTATGATGAACAAGTTATCTAACTTTCAGCCGACGTGATTCTAGTTACCCCGTTTTGAGATTTGGTAATTGCCTTCTTGATTCTAATTAAACCAGAATGAATCACAATGTAAGAAGATTGATTTTGAATCATAAATTAGTGTATAATCACCCAGAAGTTGAATCAATCTCATAAGAGTTATGATGAAGAAGTTATTCCACTTTTAACCGAAGTGATTCCAGTTTACCCTTTTTGGAGATTGGACAACTTATCCTTGAATCTAATCAAACCATAATGAATCAAGATGTAAGAAGCTTTATTTGAATCATAAATCAGTGGATAATAACCCTGAAGTTGAATCAATATCATTGGAGTTATGATGAAGAAGTTATCCCACTTTTAACCGAAGTGATTCCAGTTTACCCTGTTTAGAGACTTGGAAATTTCTTCTTGATTCTAATCAAACCAGAATGAATCAAGAAGTAACAATCTTGAATTGGACTCTTAAATCAATGGAGAATCACCCTGAAGTTGAATCAATATCATAGGAGTTAGGATGAAGAAGTTATCCCACTTTTAACCGAAGTGATTCCAGTTTACCCTGTTTGAAGATTTGAGAAATTCTTCTTGATTCTAATAAAACCAGAATTAATCAAGATGTAAGAAGCTTGATTGGGACTTATAAATCAGCTTAGAATCACCCTGATTTTGAATCATCAATATCATAGGAGTTATGATGTAGAAGTTATCTCACATTCAACCGAAATGATTCATGTTTACCCTTTTTCGAGATTTGCCTATTTCTTCTTGATTCTAATTCAAATCATAATGACTCACGATCTAAGAGGCTTGATTTGGACTCATAAATCAGTAGATAATCACCCTGAATTTTAATCAATATCATAGGAGTTATAATGTAGAATTATCTCACATTCAACCGAAGTGATTCTAGTTAACCATGTTTGGAGATTTGCCAATTTCTTCTTAATTCCAATCAAAACGTAATGAATAACGATATATGAAGCCTGATGTGGACTTATAAATCAGTCGATAATCACCCTAAAGTTGAATCAATATCATATGATTTATGATGAAGAAGCTATCCCACTTTTTAATCGAAGTGATTCCAGCTAACCCTGTTTGGCAATTTGAGCAATTTCTTCTTGATTCTTATCAAACCAGAATAAATAAAGATATAAGAAGATTTATTTGTACTTATATATTAGTGGATAATTACCCTGAAGTTGAATCAAGATCATAGGAGTTATGATAAAGAGTTATCTCACATTCAACCGAAGTGATTCTAGTTTACCTTGTTTGGAGATTTGGAAATTTCTTCTTGATTCTAATCAAACCAGAATGAATCAAGATCTAAGAATATTGATTTTTTCTCCTGAATGAGTGTATATTCACACTGAAGTTGAATCAATATCATAGGAGTTATGATGAATAAGTAATCCAACTTTTAACTGAAGTTATTCCAGTTTTACCCTGTTCGATATTTGGCAATTTTTTCTTGATTCTAATCAAAGGATAATAAATCAAGATGTAAGAAGCTTTATTTGTATTCATAATTCAGTTTATATTCACCTGAAGTTGAATCAATATCATAGGAGTTATGATGAAGAAGTTATCCCACTTTTAACCGAAGTGATTCCAGTTTATACTGTTTGGAGATTTGACAATTTGTTCTTGATTCTAATCAAAAAAGAATCAATCACAATGTAAGAAGCATGATTTGGACTCATAAATAAGTGGAGAATTTACCTGAAGTGGAATCAATATCATAAGAGTTATGATGAAAAGTTATCCCAATTTTAACCAAAGTTATTCGAGTTTACCATGTTTTGTGATTTGGAAATTTCTTCTTGATTCTAATCAAACCAGAATGAATCACGATATAAGAATCTTGATTTGGACTCATAAATCAGTGGAGAATCACCATGAAGTTGAATAAATATCATAGGATTTAGGATGAAGAAGTTATCCCACTTTTGACCGAAGTGATTCAGTTTATCCTGTTTGGCAATTTGGCAATTTCATCTTGATTCTAATCAAAACATAATTAATCAGGATGTAAGAAGCTTGATTGTAAATTCTAAATCAGTGTAGAATCACCCTGAAGTTGAATCATCAATATCATAGAAGTTGTGATGTAGAAGTTGTCTCACATTCAACCGAAGTGATTCCAGTTTACCATGTTTAGAGATTTGCCCAATTTCTTCTTGATTCTAATCAAAACATAATAAATCATGATCTAAGAAGATTTATTGGACTCATAAATCAGTGGAGAATCTCCCTGAAGTTGAATCAATATCATAGGAGTTATGGTGAAGAAGTTATCTCACATTCAACCGAAGTGATTCCAGTTTACTCTGTTTGGAGATTTGGCAATTTCTTCTTGATTCAAATCAAACCATAATGAATCACCATCTAAAAAGCTTTATTTTGACTCATAATAACTAGATAATCACCATGAAGTTGAATCAATATCATAGGAGTTATGATGAAGAAGTTATATATCTTTCAACCGACGTGATTCCAGTTTACCCCATTTTGAGATTTGGAATCATGATGTAAGAAGCTTTATTTGGAATCATCAATTGGTTTATAATCACCTTAAAGTTGAATAAATCTCATAAGAGTTATGATAAAGAAGTTATCCCATTTTAACCGAAGTGATTCTAGTTTACCCCTGTTTGGAGATTTCTCAATTTCTTCTTGAATTTAATCAAACAAGAATGAATCAAGATTTAAGAAGCTATATTTGGACACATATATCAGTGTAGAATAACCCTGAGGTTGAATCAATGTCATAGTAGTTATGATGAAGAAGGTATCTCACTTTTAACCGAAGAGATTCCAATTTATCCTGTTTGGAGATTTAGCAATTTCTTCTTGATTCTAATCAAACCAGAATGAATCACGATGTAAGAATCTTGATTTGGACTCATAAATTAGTGAAGAATCACCCTGAAGTTGAATCAAGATCATAGGAGTTATGATGAAGAAATTATCTCACATTCAACCGAATGAATCAAGACAGAATGAATCAAGATTTAAGAAGCTCTATTTGGACTCATAAATCAGTGGAGAATCATCCTGAATTTGAATCAATATCATTGGAGTTATGATGAAGAAGTTATCCCGCTTTTAACCGAAGTGATCCAGTTTACCCTGTTTGGAGATTTGACAATTTCTTCTTGATAGTAATAAAACCAGAATGAATCATGATGTAAGAAGCTTGATTTGGACTCATAAATCAGTGGAGAATCACCCTGAAGTTGAATCAATATCATATGAGTTAGGATGAAGAAGTTATCACACTTTTAATCAAAGTGATTCTCGTTTACTCTGTTTTAAGATTTGGCAAATTCTTATTGATTCTAATCAAACCAAATTAATCACGATGTAAGAAGCTTGATTGAGACTTATAAATCAGTGTAGAATCACCCTGAATTTGAATCATCAATATCATAGGAGTTATGATGTCGAAATTATCTCACATTCAACCGAAATGATTCAAGTTTACCCTGTTTGGAGTTTTGCAAATTTCTTCTTGATTCTAATCAAATTACAATGAATAAAGATCTAATATTCTTGATTTGGAATAATAAATCAGTAGAGAATCACCCTGAAGTTGAATCAATATCATAGGAGTTATGATGTAGAAGTTATCTCACATTCAACCGAAATGATTCTAGTTAACCATGTTTGGAGATTTGCCAATATCTTCTTGATTCTAATAAAAACAGAATGAATCACGATCTAAGAAGCTTTATTTGTACTTTTAAATTAGTGGATAATCACCATGAAGTCGAATTAATATCATAGAAGTTATGATGAAGAAGTTATCCCACTTTAAACCAAGTGATTCCAGTTTATCCTGTTTGGAGATTTGGCAATTTCTTATTGATTCATCAAACCAGAATGAATCAACATGCAAGAAGATTTATTTGGAATCATAAATGAGTGGAGAATTACCCTGAAGTTGAATCAATATCATAAGATTTATGATGAAGAAGTTAACCCACTTTCAACCAACCTTATTCCAGTTTATAGATTTGGCAATTTCTTAATGATTCTAATCACACAAATATTAATCATGAAGAAATAAAATTTATTTGGACTCAAAAATCAGTGGAGAATCACCCTGAAGTTGAATTAATCTTATAAGAGTTATGACGATGAAGTCATCTCACTTTTAACCGAAATTTTTCCAGTTAGCCCTATTTGGAGATTTGACAATTTCTTCTTTATTCTAATCAAATCAAAATAAATAAAGATGTAAGAAGATTAATTTGGACTAATAAATCTGTGGATAATCACCCTGAAGTTGAATCAATATAATACGAGTTATGATGAAGAAGTTATCTCACTTTTAACCGAAGTGATTCAAGTTTCTCCTGTTTGGAGAGTTGTCAATTTCTTCTTTATTCTAATCAAACGAAAATGAATCAAGATGTAAGAATCTTGATTTGGACTCCTAAATCAGTGGATAATTACCCTGAATTTGAATCAATATTATACGAGTTATGATGAAGAAGTTATCCCACTTTTAACCGAAGTGATTCTAGTTTTTCCTATTTGGAGATTTGATAATTTCTTCTTGATTCTAATCAAACCAAAATGAATCAAGATGTAAAAGATTGATTTGGAATCATAAATCAGTGGATAATCATGCTTAATTGAATAAATATCATAGGAGTTATGATGAAGAAGTTATTGAACTTTTAACCGAAGTGATTACCTTATTTGGAGATTTGACAATTTCTTCTTGATTATAATAGCACCAGAATGAATCAAGATATAAGAAGCTTGATTTGGACTGATTAATCAGTGGATAATCCCCTTGAATTTGAATCAATATCATAGGATATATGACGAAGAAGTTATCCCACTTTTAACCGAAGTGATTCCAGTTTACTCTGTTTGGCGATTTGGCAATTTATTCTTGATTCTATTCAAACCAAAATGAATCAGGATGTAAGAAGCTTGATTGTGACTTATAAATCAGTGTATAATCACCCTGAATTTTAATAAATATAATATGAATTATATAAAGAAGTTATGTAACATTCAACCGAAGCGATTTCAGTTTACCTTGTCTGGAGATTTGGTAATTTCTTCTTGATTATAATCAAACCAAAATGATCCAAGAGGTAAGAAGCATGATTTGGAATCATAAATCATTAGATAATCACCCTGAAGTTGAATCAACATTATAAGAGTTATGATGAAGAAGTTATCCCACTTTTAACCGAAGTGATTCCAGTTTACCCTTTTTGGTGATTTGGCAATTTCTTCTTGATTCTAATCAAACCAGAATGAATCAAGATGTAAGAAGCTTGATTTAGATTAATGAATTAGTCTATAATAACCCTGAAGTTGAATTTATATCATAGGAGTTATGATGAAAAATTTATCTCACATTCAACCAAAGTGATTCCAGTTTTTCCTGTTTGGAGATTTGGAAATTTCTTCTTGATTCTAATCAAACTGTAATGAATCACAGTCTAAGAAGTTATCCCACTTTTAACCGAACTGATTCCTGGTACGGCCCTGGAATGGCTGTCTCTCTCTGGATCACTTGAAGGGGTCGTGGTGAATGATAGACGATGATGATGGACTTTGTTAAAGAGCTATGGGTTGCTCAGAAGTTGTTTTGCTACTCTCAAACGCAGGATAACCCTGGTAGTGTCTCATATGGATTATAGAAGTTGAATTCTTCCTTAGTGTGATGGTATAACTAGTCCACAATGTGAACAAAAGAGCCAAAGTCTAAAGAACAATCTGGTTTTGCACCAAAAAGCAGTTTTATAAAAAATGTCGATTGAATGAGTACAAGAACATGAAAGAGGTTTATAATGCCTAAACAAATCCATAATCCTTAACCAGATTGTTTAGAACATCCTAGTCCAATCTAAGATTTGTTTACTACTCCTAAACCTATTAGAAATTGGGTTTACAAAAACTGAAATTACAAATAAAGGAAATAAACCAACAAGTTGGTTCTTCTTGGCCTTCTCCTCCTTCTTCAAGATGGCCCACGACTGTAACTGAGTATTGGAATGTCTTCTGATGATATTGGATCCTCCACGTTCTGTTGGCCCAACAAGAAAGCAAGTGGATCAAGATTCTGGTTGCAATCCTCCTTTTGGGCCGAAAATGCCTTATTTCACCCAACTCCAATTCTAGCCCATTCTAGCACCTTCCTGAGTTGTTTTCCTTGTTCTAGAGGCCCATTTGGACATGGAAACTGATCACCATAGCTCAAGTTAATCTCAGGTACGTTGCTGATCTTTCTTGGATTATTTATTGTCCACCCGAATGCACCTTTATTGCCTTCTTCAGGTTCAACAGCTCATCCTCGTCAGACTTGTCCAATTCAGTATCACTTCCTGATTCATCCAACTTAAACAGATTCAGCTTCCCATCTGATACTTCTCCATTCATGGTTGTACCAAGGCATCTTCTTTTCTCTCTATCCAGAACCTCATAGATAATTCCAATGAGACCATGAAACTGTCCATTAAGATGCACCATGATCACTGGTATCATTGACCCATACATTGGCTTCAATCCATTCATTTTAAGCCTGATCAGGATCGCACCATCCCCTCGTTTAAAAGGACTTGTCCTCAAATCCAAGATCTATAGCAATATAAAACCATACACATTCAGCTCCATTGCAATAGTTGTTTTGACAGTGTGTTGTTGGTGCTGCTTCCATGTTTGCCTCGCCTCCAGGCTCACAACAAAAGTTTCTAATCCTTTCATGTGCCTTAGGTGATCCATTGATGTTTTTCCTTTGCAAAGAACACTTAAATCACATATCTCCATCTCCTTGTTTGGCTTAGACCTGCCTGCCTACTTCTTGCACTTCTATCCAACACAATCCTTTCCAATCCTTATCCCCTGAACATATCAGCATGGGTTGTTAACTTAGAACTCACAGAAAGAATCCTAGATTCCCTGAGATTACCAATAAACCCGTGTGCCATTCTGGTGGTCGAACAAGTCCATTGCAGCCAAGAATGGATATCCAACTGACATCCTTCAAACCATCACGACCCTCCCTAGTTTGTCTTGTCTAAAGCTTGGTCGTCAACAATGGCTTAGAATACTATATAAATTAGGTCTAAACTTGTCCAGGGTTATTCTGGTAACTTGCCATGACATTTGTGCTTAAGTCGGCCATAAACAAGTCTGGCCTTTCTTCTAGGATCCACTGTCATTCGACACCCAAGGTTGTGCCGTCGATCGACACTGCATTCATCTTCTCGACAGTTTCCTCTCGTGAGGCAGACATACCATGCTTCAGTAAATCGGGCATAACTTTGGATCTAACCATCCGTGGACCTCTAACCGGTGGCATTGGAAAGCTAACTCAAGCTCTATCTTCTGCTAAAATATAATCTCAATCGTACCGTGGGAAGTTATCCATCCATTGCTAAACATCTGACGCATCTGTGCAGTTCTGAGTCTCTAAAGCTCCAGAATCACCAAAGTTCTCCAAACGTACCTGTACCTGAATATACTCTAAAACTTACTCCAAACACATATGATAGACTCTAAATAGGGCTGATAGATGTAAATATTAGGCCCTAGCAACTCCCCCAGACTTAATCTTTTGATTGTCCTCAAGCAAACAAGCCTGTGGAAGAGGTTTTGAAAAAGCGGAGACTCACATAATATCTAAGTATAACTATCATCCCTACTTTGTTGCAACCACATCCTATCAACTCAACCACAGAGAAACTTTATATACCCTATCCTAGTATAGCAACCAAATCCATTCTACAACAACTTAGTGAATACTAGTCTGACTCGCCCCTGTACTGATTTCATTTCTTTGCATAAAATAAAAGTGCATGCTTTACGTTGGGAGTGTCGATCAAAGGATATATGGACTCTTACCTTTGCAAGTATCTGAACACACAGGTAGCCTTCCCTGATTCCTTTCCTCTATCTCTTCTCACTTCTTCTCAGTTAATGTCTCCCTTATTTTGAAGGTATCATTTTATTTTTTTTAATTGACTGAGATATTTTGGATAGGCTTCATGAATCAAGCCCTAATGGTTTTTGCCACCAGATCATGTTCACTTCTTTTTGACCTTTATCTCTTTCTATAATCATATGAATCAAGTGGTTGTAGCCACCAAATCCTGTCGACTCTTTTTTTTTAAATCTGAAGGGGAGAGAGAGGGGAATCAGAAGCACAGACTTTTACCATTCCAGACTTGCAGAAGGAATCCGATCCAATGTATACCAAATCCAAAGAAAGCAAATAATGTCAGGATTAATTTTGGAAAATCAGCTTCGGTTCCTCCAAACTTTCTAAGCAAGTGTGATATAGTGGCAGGATGACCCACTTTGGTATCTCTAGTAATTCTCTGCAAATAACATTCTAATTATGATGCTTATAGCATGGTTAGTCAATAATAAATCTAGATCATAGTCTCCTTCTTGACTCAATAAAACTTTTTGAAAAACTTATATAGATAACACTCAAAAACAATCAAATAGTATTAGCGAAACCTCCCCATAATTAAAATTACACTGTCCCCAGTGTAATCCGCCCCGGGTTGGTTAGAAAAATTAAATCATAAGTAATTAGCTTATGTATAAAACTCGATACCTCTCTCTGTAAGAGAGTGTCGATCGATGGTAGGCATCTGTGGTCGATCGATGGTGGCGATCCAACGTCGGACCGATGGTGCCTCTATGGTGTCGACCGATGGTGGACTTATATAGTTTGTAAAATAAAATAAAAACTCGAAATTAATAGTAGTATAAGTAAAATTTAAATAAAAACTTACTAAATAGTGGGTTGCCTCCCACTCAGCGCTTGGTTATAGTCTTTAGGTTGACGTTTCGGAGTTCGATTCAGTTCTGTTGAGATTAGGGAGCTTGCTCCAAAAATTTCCCAATATCAATATCTTCAACTTCATCACCCTTTTTCTGAAAGCCTCCAAAGACTCTATCCTTTATCTATCATCTCAGCAATAAGGAGTGCTCGAAGCTTTGCAAATGGATGCGAGAAGCATCTGCTGCGCACTCTGTATTTCCTGACACCATCTGAGAAGTGGGGAATCAATGAAAATTTCAGAACCACCCTTGGTCCTTTTCCTCTTTTTCCAGTTCCTCTTCTTCTTCTCCTTCTTCTTTTTGTTATTTCCCCTAGACTTGGTTGATCTCGTGGAGCCTCCATCGAAAAGATTATGAAACACTTCAAACTCATTCTGCTCTGATCTTTGATGAGTGTCGATCGACGCTCTAGTGTTGATGTCGATCGATGTTCCAATGGTGGCGTCGATCGATTCACCAATGATGGTGTCGATCGATGCTGCGACCGATGATCCTTGGTTAATGTCACCTTCATACTTCAGTACTCTCTGAGAAACAATTGTATGCTAAAAGATCATCAAATACCTCAACATAGAGATCCACATGCACACGTCCATCTGGTGGAATAGGAAATTCAACCTCAAAAACAGCACTGGGAACCACAAACTTCACAGGGTCATGTACCATCTTCTCTCTTTCGTGAAAATCAGTAATTTCTTCTGTGCAGATAGGTGGTCGTAGATGTTCAGGGACAGCAAGGTGTGAGGTGTCAGACTTGTGCATTATCTCCTCAACCGGTTCTGGTTCAATCATGTAACCTGGCTGTTCGTCCAACAACGAGTGTCGATCGATGTCAACTAGGTTGTATCGATCGATGTCATATGGTGGTGTCGATCGATATCATTAGGCGGGTGTCGATCAATGTTAGCCTTTGGTGAGTCTCCAGATCTTTTCCCGAAGTGTGCTGATCGTCATCAAGCTTCTGCTCCGAGTTATAATGCATATCTTTAAACCATTCTTCTAGCTCCATAGTGGCTTTCATACTCGAATCCAAATCCACAAATTGTTCTTTATCCTTTGGCTCCAAGAGATCTCCGATGGTGATTTTCTTTCTACATCCGGAGCATGATAAAACTTGATACATCGGTGCCTCTAGTGTTGAGTTTTCAATGCCCTGAAAACATTAGCCCGGAAGAACAGTGTCAGGATAAACAGTGCCGGGATGAACAGTGCCGTGATGAACAGTGTCACGGTAAACAGTGTCGCGTGACAGTGTCGCAGTGAACAGTGGTGTGGTGAACAATGTCGGGATAAACAGTGTTAGGGGTGAACAGTGTTGCGATGAACAGTGTTGATCGATGGTGAGGTATTAGCATCGATCAATGTTTTGGTCAAATCACTGATATCGGCTTTCTTCTACTCAGCTCAGCTCTCCATATCCATCTTCTTCTTCCTCCTCTACCATATATCTCAGCATAGCTTCCATCTCGTCCTTCATATTTGCTTCAGTATCATAGAGAAAGTTGGTGAGGAAGACATTTGTGATGTCATTCCAGGTAGTGAGAGATCCTGGTGGCAACCTCTTGAACCACATGTTGTTTCTCCAGCAAGAGAGTATGGTAATAGTTTGCAGAAGTAGTAATCTTTAGAGACTCCATTGCATTTAATGGTCGACGCAAAATCATCAAATGATTCAAAGTGGTTACTAGGACATTCATGAGGAAGACCATGAAAAGGATGCTGACCCACAAGAGAGATATATGCAGGATTCAGCTCAAAGTATATTCCTCAGCGGTGTAGAACGACGCACCGCGGACCTTTTGGCGTAGGAATCCTCAGGCCTGTTATAGTCTCCAAGTTCTTTTATCGTTCAATCTCAGAATTCGCAGTAACAGCTGTAGCATCAGGGATTTAAGTCCCATGTTCATGAATCAATTGCCCTGCACTGTTGTGCGCACGACCTCATTTGTCTCGTAAGATGCCATTCTTGTCAACTCTCAGTATGAGTACTTCGACATTCTCTATCTTTTCGTAAGTAGTATCGATCCACGGCGAAGAGTGGGTGTCGATCAACAGTGAGTATTGGTCTCGATCGATGCTAGTTTCTCTTTGCTAGTGATCACTTGCTTGGAGGGTGTCGACTGCCCTCGTAGACTTTTGGATCGTGCGCGAATCAGTAGGTTCCTTTTTTGAAGAACCCAAAAATCATCTCCTCATTGCTTCCTGGTACTAGTGTGTACCTGAAACACAAGAAAAAATTTATGTAAGTAAACTAATATAGAAAAATACTAGACTAAATCAAACAAATCGAGTATAATGGTATCCTTGCTCCCCGGCAACGACATCAAATTTGACAGGAGGGTTTTTATGTATTTCAATGCTAACTCTATCAAATTACCCCTACGAACTACTCTTGCCAAGAGAGCTCAAATTGTAGTATTTAGGGATCGAATCCACAGGGAGCGTGAGCACACAATAAACTCAATAAAGTCACGATTAAGCTAGGCAAATAGATTAATAAGCAGTAAATAAACTGTAGAAGATAATTGATTGATTGGTAAGTAAACAATAATAATAAATAGCTAGATCTAGGGTTTCCGGAAAGTGGATTATAGAGGATAGAAGCCAAGAGTATTAATCATAGAACTCGATATCTAATGTAAAAGATGACCAGCTCTCTTTGCGAGTCGAATCTATTGACTAAGTCTGATGTCTCAGCTCTCGCTTGTTGACACGGAATGACCGTCGATCGATGGCAATGATCCTGCATCGATCGATGGTCTCTCGATTCAAATATTAAGACCTAATCGATATGTTCGCTAAATTAGCTAAATCAACTCTTGTTTGTTTCTAGCAACCTAGCTCAACAGGATTAATTTTGGTAGTAGACCATGCTCTCGCTTCCGCCTAACTATCCTATGATCAGGGTTCTAGTTAGCTACTCTAGAACACAAGCAATAAACACAATTCTATTGATCGATATAATAATAACACTAGCAATTCTATTGTTTGGCTAATCCATCAATACCATTAATAAACCCTAAACCTAACATGAGATCTACTCAGGCATGATCATTGTCATAGAAATCATAATGAATAGAATAGATATAGAATAAAAATTAAATAAGGAACCAAAGGAGTTCCAGGAGGACTATGAAGGGGAATGAATAGAATAAAGCTTGGTCGTCAACAATAGCTTAGAAAACTATATAAATTAGGTCTAAACTCGTCCAGGGGTATTCTAGTAACTTGCCATGACATTTGGGCTTAAGTCGGCCATAAAAAAAGTCGGGCCTGTCTTCTAGGATCACCTTAGTTTGACACCAAGGCTGTGCCGTCGATCGACACTCATTCATATTCTCGACAGCTTCCTCTCGCGAGGCAGACAGACCACATAAATCAGGCTTACTTTAGATCTAACCGTCCGATGGACCTAAAACCGGTGGCATTGGAAAGATAACTCAAAGATCTATCTGCTGTCAAAATATAAGCTCAATCTCACCGTGGGAAGGTCTCCATCCATTCCTAAACATCTGACGCATCTGCTTAGTTATGCATCTCTAAAAGCTCCAGAATCACCAAAGTTCTCCATAACGTACCTGAACCTGAAATACTCTAAAACATTCTCCAAAGACATATAATAGACTCTAAATAGGGCTGATATCATAGAAAAATAGTGGTAAATATCAGGCCGTATCACGCGACTACCTTGAACAAAAGTGGATATTTCTTTTCTTGCTTCCCAGTATCTCTCCTCGTCAAAGAAGTGGTTGATGAAGGCGCTTCTAATATCTGCCCAACAAGTCAAGGATCATGGTGGTAGCTGGTTCAGCCACCTCCTGTTTCACCTTCTAGGGATAAAGGAAAAACTTTGCAGCGATTGAAATCATCGTTCACCATGTCTTCTAACATCTCGATGTGATCGTTCGGGTGTTCAGTAGTGGGAAAACCATTGAACTTATTTTTGCGCACCATAATTAGGAAGTCGATATCAAGCTTAGAGTTTCTAGAATGGTTATCGGATAATCGTATCGCAGACCTATTGGAATAGGTTCTGCTGGGTTTTAGGTATTCGAGCATTGGCAATTTATGTTTTACCTCATTCTTTGGAGACTTAGTGATTTGATGAGGGATTACAGTTCCTTGATATTTAATTAGTCGGCTTGCTTCGTTGCTTTTATTGTTCATTGGTTCTATCAAGACTACTTTCTTATTATCCGAATCAGTAAAGGCATACTTACCTGCTTCCAGCTGATAAGTATCGATCGATGGCAATGGAAGAGCGTCGCCCGACAGCAGTGGACTAGCGTCGATCGATTCCAGACTAGCTCCATCGATTGATGGTTGTTTTCCTGAATCCATATTCTCTCGTTTAAGTACCTATGTCATAAACTTTAGGGAAAAAAATAATTTAGCAAACAGTAAAGTAAAAATCTAGACAATATTCTAAACGGAATCTAATGTCAATAAGAAAGAGTTCCCGGCAACGGCGACGGCGACAAATTTTATGTGGGTTTATTTTTACTTCACTTTCAAATTAACCCAATTTCCCACTTTACTCTCTCAAATATGAGGTTCATTGTAGTACTTAGGGATATAATCCACAAGGACTCTAGGATAGCACAATAGCCTTATTGTTTTCAAATTAAAGCTATATCTTATTATATAAAGTACACATCTCCTCTCTTCTTAAGAGGACACGTCACTAAATGAAGTGAGGAGGAAATGACACGTGTCATACAACAAATAAACTCAGTTTTGTATGGTTCGAACCGGCCTTTACAGAAGTTATGAATTTGTGGATCTGTGAATATATTGGGCTACAAAAATAATAAAATA
Organism: Moricandia arvensis; assembly: GCA_905132765.1. Lineage (NCBI taxonomy): Eukaryota > Viridiplantae > Streptophyta > Magnoliopsida > Brassicales > Brassicaceae > Moricandia > Moricandia arvensis. The sequence continues at coordinate 30,900 of CAJHQP010002817.1, read as the reverse complement.
TTGGCCTGTTAGGCGACTTTAATTTCTGCAAGCCATATTATTTTTTTTCCAGCAAGTTCTGTCTAGGTTTAACGTTTCTGAAAATCACAGAGATACGAACCATCGTCAGTAATCAATATGTCTATGGCGATTCATGTTTTTGTGTTCTCGATTCATCTCCTCTTAGGCATTAATTCTTGCACTGATTCATGGTCATTAACGAAGTCTTAAACTATTTCGACCCACTAAAACCAAGCTTACACATTCAATGGTTGTTATCCCTCTTTAAACGGTGGATCTCCACTATAAAAACAGAAGGCCTCATCTCATGAAAACCATCCTCACAATCATCGACATACTGTTACTCCACTCTAAGGTATTCCGTTCTTAAAAAATCATGAACAGCTTTGTTTTGGAACAAATTCTGGCGTATACTCTTAAAGTTTTCAGCAATTTTAACTCTTTCGTTAATAATTTTAATTTCATGTTTTTAAAGGATTTTCCTTTTAATGTGTTTCAGGCGACTCTTATGCCAACCACCATGAATGTCCACTGGCTGGCCACTTTCAAGGTGGGTTCAATGTGAGTGACATCGATAACTTTGTGGTGCTAACTCTGCTAATAATTCTCAATGGGCAGAGAAGTTTCGTCTTAAGAGCTGGTGCTGACAGAATGGTACTCGACAATGACTATTATCATATTTTGACCAGTTACATAGCCTGACACCAATAGACTAACAAAGTTGGTTATGTTGTTATAAACAATAATAGGGTCATATAGTGTATTTGGGTGAGGAGAACATGATGATCCTGAGTTTGTCATGGAATCACATCATCAGATGTTGTGGTCACTTCTTGGAAGGTATGTAGGAGTAGTTTCTCTTTCCCAAGGTTATATTAATGTCTCAATTGTTGCTCAGATTCATGAGTTTTTGTTTCCATGATTATAGTGAAAGGGATGCTCATGATTCAATGTTGTACAGCTACGGACATGGCTTCTCAGGTTTTGCAGCGAAGCTTACCAAGTCCCAAGTCCCAAGCAAAGCAAGTAGTAGGTACTTTGTCTCATGTCTTATATATTCTTGGCTTTCTTGGAAACAAACACCTAAGTCAATACATTTACATGACATCGTCATTTGTCTCAAACACACATCTGATGTGTTTCTCATTGCTAATGGTTTGTGTCAACAGATTTACCTCAAGTTGTTCATGTCACACTTGATAGTTTATACGAACTAACAACCACTCGGACTTGAGACTACTCAGCCCTTTCTGCTGCCAATCCCGAAAAATCTTCTAAAATGACACTAATATGTGTGAAGAAGTTATCATTAGCATTGTGGACACAGGTATGTCTGCTTATTTTTACATACATGTCATGTTGCTTCTGGTTCCTCTTCTTAGGTTTCAATCAATAAAAAATGTTCTGATATTCCAGGAGTGTAGCCAGGATCTGGAGTTTAGCCAGGATCTGAAGTCTTTAATGACAATGGGGTCGGACCAGTGCCAATACGCTGGGAAGGAGATTGTGAATCACGAGAGGATTTCAACTCCTATCGCTGCAACAAAAAGTTCATAAGAGCCAAACATTTATAAATTGGTTTCTTTCAGAGAAAGAAAGCTTCAATACGTCATGAATTAAAACAAAAAAAATACACTAAGAATATTTTTAACAGAGTAACGACTTCCAACTTTGATTTACTGTAAAAAATTCATATTTTTAACTTCAGCTTTATTGAATAAATCTCCATCACAACAACTTAACAATATAGAGAAGGTAACGACTACTTAAAAATGAAGTAACGACTTAAATGTAGACTAAGAATGTTCTCCCAAAAAAAAAGAGAAGGTACGACACAAACCCAAAAACAAACCCCAAAAGTCCATTAACAAACTGCTAAGGAATAACATGGTAGACGAAAGAATAGTCAGGTTTACCCATTACTACATACTCCAGCTCCAAATTAAGATATCTGTAACTACACCATTTACAATATAAGTCGTAAACCAAGTGAGAAGCATAAAACAATCTACCATTAGACAAACAAGTGTTACAAATTGTGTGGTGTTCAAGTTAAATACAGTTCTCAACTGTATATATATTGATAACTATCCAGTAACAACCCATATATAGATCACATTTGATTTTAAAAATTTAGATGCTTTATAATAAAAGGGTTAATACATCCTTTTAAAAATCTAAAATACATAATACACAATTATTAGTGATTTGAAAAAATATTGTTGTTTTGATTGACCATTTCCAAAACATAAGATCAGTTATTACAAAGTCTTAGCAACTAACAATAACTAAAACCTTAAAGTTAAAAAATATTTTCATCTGAAAATTAATATGATTTTCATGCATATATTTAAAATTTACTTGCAATTTAATTTCTCTTGACATCATAATCAATTATGTAGAGACTAAATAGAAAATAAATATTCTTTAGTTTTGATAAATATTTATTAATTACATTAAAATTTGATAAATTCACTAAAAACCATATTGATATATAAACTATGTATTAAAAATATTTTAAAAATCCGGCGCGTAGCGCCGGAACACCACTAGTGAATTATAAAAATAACAATAAAGGCGATTCCAAGATTGATTTGGTTTGTAAGGATTAAAATTTAGAGACTAAACTTAGGGGAAATTCTCAAGTAGTTTTAGATAATGCAGACTAATAGATTGCTAGAGTTTTTATAAGTATTGTTCTGAAGTCAAACCTTAGGGTATAGGAGATCGCTCTCGCGCATCTCGACTGAGCGTCGATCGATGGCAATAAGATGACATCGATCAGTGCTCATTCTAAACTGTACTGGTTTTCATGGTTTGATGGGTTCTCTACACTTCTAGATATCGTCAAGGTTTCCTTCCCATTCTAGATATCTATCATCTTTACACATGATTTTCGCGATTTGAGTTCGTTATTTTTCGATTTCATGATAGTTGCTCCGCGATCAACCGTTAATCGATTCCCATGAGGGACCGTCGATCGAGGGCCATGAGGCTCTGTCGATCGTTACCCATGCAGTACAATCGATCGATGGTAGCTCTTTCTGTCCCGATATCAATACTGATTCTTGGTTTTATTTCATTATCCAGATGGACGAGAGGAGAACAAAAGCGCGTTACGAGGTCGGTAGCTCCAGTACTCCACCACTGGGAAGTACTCCACCACGGGGAAGTACTCATCAAGGTTTCCTTCCCATTCTAGATATCTTACTCCTCCCCCTGGAAAAAAAAAAGAATTATGGTCCAAAATAATCATAGCCGTCCTCTTGATATAACCTGGTTTTGTTCTTGTTTGTGGTTTGAAATGATGTCTAAGATGTGTAACTCCAAGAGATGCATCGTGAAGGGTTTGGTTTCTTGGGATCAAGCTCTACACGATATGGTTCTTCCTCATATCCATCTTAAGCCCATGACTTTTTACACTGGTTGTTTTCTCCATAGCAATCTCCATTGCTTTGTTATTCCCATGAATCATCTAGTTCATCACCCCAATAACCTTTTGAGATGAACATTTCATTTCTCTCTTCTTCTTCATACTCCATGGCTTCGAATCTTTATTTAGCTTGCAAGTTAAAAATGAGAGTGATCAAAATTGTTACTTAATGAGGCTGGTCAAAAGAATAAGAATAAATATATCTTAACTAAGGGAAATAAACAATTTCAAGAAATTTTTATGAGATTTTTAGTGTAATTCAAATTAAAGGAATAAAATTAAAGAAAATGATTTTTTTTTATTTTAATTATATCAGACGAAATAAATTTATAAATAAAGGAAAGTAACTTTTTATTTTGGCATTTAAATTTAAATAAATAAAACAAAGCTAGAAAGAAAAACAGATAGCGTTTGACATTCTTTTTATATTTGTTTGGAAACAAAGTAGAAAGAAATTTCAAAAAAAAACAAATTGTGCTTTTTTAAAAAAAAAATTAGAAATTTAAGATATAACTTTTATGGGATTTTTTATATGAAAACAAACGCAGTTTTTAATGATTTTTAGTTCAGGAATTGAAAACATAAATGCTAAACAAGATTAAAAGAGATAAACGTTGGATGAACAAAATATGGGGATGGGAGCTTTAAACTCTGATACCAAAAATGATACAAGCCTAAGCTATCAAAGGCTGACCCACAAGGTAACATGAGTTGTCAAGCTTGAATAAGTCGATTGTCGCTACAAAGGGTTGCAGAAGTATCCCTTTTTATAAGACAAGAAGCCTACGCAAATGTGAATCCACAAAAAGACAGAAACATATACTTCTCTCCTATAAAGAATACACAAACTAAAGAGACTAACAAACGAACAAGAAATCTAAAGGAATCTACTTAAAGACTAGTTGAACAAAACAAAGACAAACTTTGTAAAATAAATAATACTTTATTGATTCGGTGCAAAGGTTTTACAATGAACTATGGCCTGAGCTTATATAGGCTCGACACTGCGACTACTACAACTTTCCTATGACTCAAAGGGAAACAAAGAACACGAATATTAAGTAGAAAAATCATTAGTTAGGCTCCTTTAAGATATCTAGCCGTTAGGCTTGATTTGAGCCTCACCAATAGAAAACTTGATTGAGCCTTGTATCTAGACAGCTTCTGGATATACCCATTGTCTTCAAACTTTCCTGTAATACTCCTTAGTCGCAATATGAAAGGATATTTCCGTTTGTCTTCAAAGAGTTGTAGTGAAAACTCATTTATTTCTCATTAGGTGTTTGCCCGCAATTTTGCGGGTAGTTATATTATATCAAAATATATATTATGCTTACACTTTTATAGTTTTTGAATAATAGTTATAAATTTTAAAATTTTATTTTTTATTTTCAAATATTTGGATAATCAGAAATTTCAGTATTTAATTTGAGAAGATCAGTGAGATTGAAAATAGTTCAACAACGTAAATCTTAGTCATTAAAAATCTTTCTCTTATAGAAAATAAATTTTATAATTAATTCAGATAATTGGATGTAAAATTACTTTATGTTTTATTTTAACACGTGAAAAACGGAAATACTCTAGCTTTCAAAAAGAAAAAAAAGAGTGTTTTTTTTACATAGCTCCAATATGACCAATATACTCTAGCTTTCAAAAAGAAAAAAAAAGAGTGTTTTTTTATATAGCTCCAATATGACCAATATCATGATATTCTTTTGTAACGTTTTTGTGTGGATTTCAAAAACCATAAAAAATCTAATAATTTCTTACCTACAAATATAATTTTTTATATAAGAATACATCACCATCAAATTTATTTATATAAAAAATCTTAATGTATTTTATTTAATTATATATAAATAATTGATAAAAATAAAGAAATATATAAAACATATATATATATTCTTTCTCTAATTTTACATTTAGTTACCATAAATCATTTTTTGTAATATTACTTGTGTTATTTGTTAATTTTTATTAATTAATTCTAGAGTTACCATTTATTTTGAAGTTAACTAATAAAGTTAATAACCAATCAAATTATAATTATTTTCTTAAAACTTTAACCTATTAACGACACATAAAAAATAGTTAAGTGACATTTCAGTTACTATATATTAGGATTTATCTCCTTTAAAAATAAGGATAAATTTGTTTAAAGTAAACATAAAAACATGTATTAGAAATGGTAATTTAAGGAATTTTTCTCATAATTTTGTCAAATCACAAATCACACTTTCTCACTCACTTTTTTTTGTGTTTAACATAAAACTAAATTGGTTTAAGAAAACAAATTCTTTCTTAAATTATCTCCGATCATCACACTATTTTACCAAACACTAATTCATCGGAGAAATTTTTTTTATTAAAACTAAGCATAGTTTAGAGATCTTTTAAAAGTATTATTTAATTTATTTTAAAATAACTTAAAACATATATATTTTAATGAAATCTGATTAAAAATTATATATAAAATAACAATAATATTTAAAATTTTAAATAACAAAATATCGTTATTTAAGCCACATATACTTAATATTAATGTGAGATCCAATAAAAGGTTTTTATTGGTATAAAATTTGTTAATTTTTATTATTGTACATTTTAAAATTTATTTTACCGCAAAAATACATCTCATTATTTTTTTAAATAATAACTACTTATATTCAATTTTACATTATATTTTTCATCTTTGAATTTAACAATATTAGAACTTGACTTTAACAATATTAGAAGTGGTAATTTTTAGTAATCTTCTTTTCTCAAGTTATCTTAATGTTTAAAAAACACATAAAACTAATTAGTTCACATTATAGTAACACAAAAAATACATATATCTCGACCAACAAATAAAATTAAATCATCAGAATATAAAAGAACCAAAAACACAACAATCATATTTTATCATTTTCCCTCGTGTTTCTACTTACATCTCCTTTCTTTAATTTCCTATTAAAAATAAACATGCTAATTTTATTATAATAAAAGCTATATAAATTATATCAATAAAGTATTAACTCTAAGAAAACGTTTGTTTGATTAATAAAATTTTAAATAACTTACCATATAATAATTTTAATTAATCTATTTATATTAACCGATGAATTGAATAAGAATTTTTTTGCTGAATTTAATTTTAAATAATTTACCATAAATAGTTTATGTTTTATAATATATAATATTTTAATCATTTCTAAAAGTGATAAATCATCTCTGGTATCAGATTGTTATTGGAAAATGATTTTTTAAAATTATATATTTGATTATTTTGCATTCATTTGACATATTTTTAGAATATATATATATATATGTGTGTATCATATGTATTTATATGTATATTATCAGCTTATATGATGTAATCTATGATGTAAATTTATTTATATAAAAAAATATGTTAATTCATCTATATTTATGATTTTTAATTGTTTTTTTAGAAACATAGATTAAATTAAGTAATTCTAGAATTAGTTTCCTTGTAAAAAAATTAATCAAAAAAATAAAAATGAAAATTATCAATCAATCAAATTATAACAATTAATTGGAGAGCTCTCTTATGAAAAAACCGTTAGCGAAAATCACTAAAGTGACTTCTCAATTAATATATAGGAGGATAAAAGCTATATAAGTTATATTAATAGATTATTAAATCTAGGAAAAACATGTGGTTGATTAATACAATTTTAAATGACTTACCATATAATATTTTTAAATGAACTACCATATAATAATTTTAATTCATCTGTTTATTGTAGTAGATGAATTAAATAAGAAATTTATTGATTAATGTAATTTTAAATGATTTACCATAAAAAAATTATGTTTGAAAATATAAAATATTTTAATAATTTCTAGAAGTGATAAATCATCCATGATATCACATTGTTATTGGAAAATAATTTTTTTTATTATAAATTTGATTGTTTCGCATTCATTTGACATATTTTAGAATATATATATATATATAATATATATATATATATATATATATCTGCAAATGAGTGAGTCTAATTAATATTATTAGGCTTAGATTAATTATTTTTCTGAAACCTATGATATATTGTATTCACTACAAATATAATTATATTAAAGTCATTTTTATAATTGTTTATGTAGTATCATATGTATTTATATGTATATTATCAACTTATATGATGTAATCTATGATATTAATTTATTTCTATAAAAAAATATGTTAATTCATCTATATTTAAGATCTTTAATTGTTTGTTTGGAAATATATTAAATTATGTAATTCTGGGATTAGTTTTCTATTAAATAATTTAATTAAATAAATAAAATGAACAACCATCAACCAATCAAGTTATACCAATTAATTGGAGAACTTTCCTATGAGCGACACGTCAGCAAAAATCACTAAAGTGACTTCTAAATTAATATATAGGAGGATTAGACAATCTTTCCATAATAGGCTCCATATAACCGGTTTTTGGTAAACTAGTTATATCTTCAATTTCCCTCTTCTATTTTTCTTGAGTTTGGGCTTCCTGGACCCATACTAAGTTCATATTGCAGAAGTATCCCTTTAATAAGACCAGAAGCCTACGCCTATGTGAATCCACAAAAAGACAGAGACCTATAATGAATTAACAAACTAAAGAGACAAGCAAACGATCAAGAAGTCTAAAGGACTCCACCTAAAGAATAGTTGAACAAAACAAAGACAAACTTTGTATACTGAATTTTACTTTATTTATTTAGTGCAAGGGGTGGTTTACAATGAACTATGTCATGAGCTTATATAGTCTCGACACTAGGACTACTACAATGTTCCTATGACTCAAAAGGAAACAAAGTACACGATAGTTGAGTAGAAAAAAAATCATTAGTTAGGCTCCTTGAAAATATCTAGCCGTTAGGCTTGATTTGGACCTCTCAAAAATGAAACTTGATTTAACCATGTATCTAGCAGCTTCTGGATATGCCCATGGTCTTCAAGACTTCCTGAAATACTTCTTAGTTGCAATATGAAAGAATATGGACGTTGGTCTTCAGAGATTTGTAGTGAAAACTCATTCATTTCTCTTTGTGTGAACATGGCAAAAAAACGGAAGTTTATAGCCATGAAGATTCCCATGTTCCTCTGCATACTGGTCCATCCAAGCTCTTGTGGGATTTCTTCTGGAATCACTGGATCGTATCGAATATGTGTTGGTTTCCTTGTCTTGGTTTGGAAATGGTTGGACCAATTGATTAGGCAATATTTCCATAATAGGCTTCTTATAACCAGTTTTGGTAAACTGGTTACATCTTCAATTTTCCTCATCCATTTCTCTTTATTTTGTGCTTCCTGGACCCATAGGAAATCCCTATTTAAGTCAATAATTTATTTTTGTGCAGGCCGGCTCTTTATTGGGCTGACATTCTCCTCTAATGACCAATACTCACAGATGGACAAGCTGTAGAACCTCTGGTTTGTAGAATACATATCTCTCTGGTCCGGATTGATTTGAATATGATTTCACTTGGCCTCAACTTCTCGTTGTGTTTCGAATGCATGAAAATTGGTTTCATGGTGAAAATCCTCATGGTTTGTGAGATATACTCCTTTGAGTACACTTATCTCGCATCTGGCTCCTATGCAGCTTGAGAGGAGACTTTGATGGAGCTTCGGTTCAGCTAGGGATCGGATGACAACATCAATAAAAGTATCCACGTGGCCCGATATCTCCAACATCTCCATATCAAAAACCAAAGCTAATCAATGTTCTGAGGCAGATGGGCCAGTAGCTCAAGTGGCCTCAGAAGATAACATCGCCTGATTCCTTCCGGAACCCAAACTGGTGGTGCGACTTCGACAAGGAACATGTAACAAAACCGAAGATTGTGTCGCAGTTAAAATGGAGGTTAACGAAATGGTAAAGAAAGGGCACCTCCGGAAGTTCCTTTCCGACAAGGCTAAGAACCTCCTAAAAAAGGAAGCAACCAATCAGCCCATTGGAGCTGCCCCTGTCTCACCACCTCGACAAGAAAAAGCAATCAACGTCATCCCCGACGGCTCAGAAGTAAGCGGTGTAAGCCACGTGGCTGCAAAGACACCAGAAACGCCAAAAATGGTCAAGAAATCGCAAGACCGAAGCAACTGCTCCTAGGTACAGGTAAGATAAGTTTCACAGCCAAGGAACAGTAGAGGGTCCTAGCTCCCCACCATGATGCCTTATTCATATCGCTCTCTTTAGCAAACTGCCTGGTAAAATTTGTACTAGTAGACAACAGGAGCTCCATCAACATCATCTTCCAAACCGCTTATCGTAATCTTGGGCAAGAAGAAAATGCACTAATGCCCCACTCATAGGATTCAGCGGGGAAATTAGGCAAACTATTGGAGAAGTTGTTCTTCCAGTATACGCCAAAGGAATCAACATGTCAACAAAATTTCGTGTCGTCGATTGTCAGTAATTTTATAATATGATACTCGGGAGACTTTGGATCCACAACATGGGATCCGTTCCCTCAACGCTTCATCAGATGATCATGTTTCCTACCCCCTGGGACATAAAAGAGATCAGAGGAGACCAGGAGAACTCTTGTTCCTGCTACCCGACCACCCTGAAGGGAAAAAAAATCTTATAGCAATTACAGAATATACCTTTGACTTCCTGAAATACTTCTTAGTTGCAGTATGAAAGAATATTGCAGTTGGTCTACAGAGAGTTGTAGTGAAAACTCAATCATTTCTCTTTGTGTGAACATGGCCGAAAAAACGGAATTTGATGGCCATAACAGAATTACACACTTCTACTTGATCCTCAACATTTCCAGAAGGTGAAACAATTTCTTGTTTTTTTAGTTACATCAAGTGTAGGATTACATGTTTGCTCTTTAGCATCTAAACTTCTATTTTCTCTCATGGATCCGGGCCCTATGCATGTTAATAAGATCATCACAAAGCTTATCCATTCTGGACAAAGAATCCATTACATCGAAAAGTGCCATGGATGTTTTCTTAGTTTCCTACGTCTCACTACTCAAAATCGGTGATGCCAAGGTTTTCTTCCTTGGAAAATCTTTGGTTATATGACCCATGTCCTTACACTTGTAACAAGTCAGATCTAGAGGAAATAGTGAAACATAGGACTTACTTTGGTATATTTCTTGCTGAGAATTTGTAGCACTTGTGTTTCCTTGTCTTGGTTCCTTTGGACGGTAAGTTGTTTTGCTTGCTGGCGTCAGGCTCTGTGGTAAATATCTCTCACACATATCCATTTTATGTTCTCCACGTTCTGATTTTTCCGTTTTTGTAATACCATCTCTCATATTCTTCTTTCTTCCACCATTTTTCAGCTTCTTTGTAAGTTTTGCGAGTGCTAATTAGAGACTTTCTCCATTGGGAATGGAGTAGTACCTAAAGTACTCATAAAGGTTTCCTTCCCCTTCTAAATATCTTGCTCCTCCCCATGGAAATACAAAGCATTCTGGTCCAAAATAATCATAGCCATCCTCTTGACATAACCTGGTTTTGTCCTTGTTTGTGGTTTGGAATGATGTCTAAGATGTGTAACTCCAAGAGATGCATCATGAAGGGTTTGGTTTCTTGGGATCAAGTTCTACACGATATGGTTCTTCCTCATATCCATCTTAAGCCAATGACTCTTTACACTAGTTGTTTTCTTAATAGCAATCTCCATTGCTTTGTTATTCCCATGAATCATCCAGTTCATCACCCCAATCAACTTTTGAGATGAATATTTCACTTCTCTGTTCTTCTTCAGACTCTGTGGCTTCGAATTTTTATTTACCATGCAAGGTAAGAAATGAGAGTGATCAAAATCGTTACTTAATGAGGCTGGTCAAAAGAATAAGAAAAAATATCTTATCTATGGGAAATAAACAATTTCAGGAAAGATTTTTTAGTTTAAATTCAAATTAAAGGAATGATATTAAAGCAAAGATTTTTTTATTTTAATTAATTGATAAGAAATAAACTTATAAATAAAGTAAAATAACTTTTTATTTTGGCTTTTAAATTTAAATAAATAAAACAAATCTAGAAAGAAAACTGATTCCGTTTGGCATTCTTTTTAGATTTGTTTGGAAACAAAGTAGAAATAAATTTCAAAAAATAATAATTTGTTTTTTTATATAAAATTAATTATAAATTAAAATTTAAAATATAAATTTTTATGGGTTTTTATATGAAAAATAAATAAAACAAAGGTAAAAACAAAGGGTTGCGGAAGTATCCCCTTTTATAAGACCAGAAGGCTACGCATATGTGAATCCACACAAAGACATAAACCTATACTTGTCTCCTACAATGAATACACAAATTAAAGAGACAAGAAAACGAATAAGAAATCTAAAGGAATCTACTTAATGACGAGTTGAACAAAATAAAGACAAACTTTGTAAACTGAATAATACTTTATTGATTTAGTGCACGGGGTGATTTACAATGAACTATGGTCTGAGCTTATATAGGCTCGACACTGGGACTACTACTACTTTCCTATGACTTAAAAGGAAACAAAGAACACGAAAACTAAGTATAAAATCATTAGTTAGGATCCTTTAAGATATCTAGCCGTTAGGCTTGATTTGAGCCTCACCAAAAGAAAACTTGATTGAGCCTTGTATCTAGACAGCTTCTGGATATACCCATGGTCTTCAAGCCTTCTTGTAAAACTCCTTCGTCGCAATATGAAAGGATATTTCCATTGGTCTTCAAAGAGTTTTAGTGAAAACTCATTTATTTCTCATTAGACAATCTTTCCATAATAGGCTCCATATAACCGGTTTTTGGTAAACTGGTTATATCTTCAATTTCTCTATTCCATTTCTCTTGATCTTGAGATTCATGGACCCATGTAAAGTTCATCTTTCAGAAGTATCCCTTTGATAAAACCAGAAGCCTACGCCTATGTGAATCCACACAAAGACAGAGACCTATAATGAATCCACAAACTAAAGAGACAAGCAAACAAACAAGAAATCTAAAGGACTCCACCTAAAGACTAGTTGAACAAAACAAAGACAAACTTTGTAAACTGAATTATACTTTATTGATTTAGTGCAAGGGGTGGTTTACAATGAACTATGACCGGATCTTGTACAGTCTCGACACTAGGACTACTACATTTTCCTATGACTCAAAAAGAAACAACATACACGAAAATTGAGTAGAAAAATAATAATTAGTTAGGCTCCTTGATGATATCTAGCCGTTAGGCTTGATTTGAGCCTCTCAAATAGGAAACTTAATTGAGCCATATATCTAGACAGCTTCTGGATATGCCCATGGTCTTCAAGACTTCCTGAAATACTTCTTAGTTTCAATATGAAAGAATATGTCCGTTGGTCTTCAGAGAGTTGTAGTGAAAACTCATTCATTTCTCTTTGTGTGAACATGGCCGAAAAAACAGAAGTTGATGGCCATGAAGCTTCCCCTGTTCCTCTGAATGCTGGTCCATACAAGCTCTTGTGGGATTTCTTCTGTAATCATTGGATCGTGTGGAATATGTCCTGGTTTCCTGATCTTGGTTTGGAAATGGTTGGACCAGTTGATTAGGCAATATTTCCATAATACGCTCCTAATAACCGGTTTTCGTGAACTGGTTATATCTTCAATTTTCCTCATCCATTTCTATTTATTTTGGGTTTCCTGGGCACATAGGAAATACCTATTTTAGTCCATAATTCATTTTTTTCAAGGCCGGCTCTTGGTTGGGCTGACATTCTCCTCTAATGACCGATACTCACAGATGGAAAGGCTGTAGAACCTCTGGTTTGTAGAATCCATATCTCTCTGGTGCAGATTGATTTGAATATGATTTCAGTTGGGCTCGACTTCTGGTTGTGTTTGTAATGCATGAAAATTTTTTCATGGTAAAATTCCTCATGGTTTGTGAGATATACTCCTTTGAGTACACTTATGTCGCATCCGGCTCCTAAGCAGCTTGAGAGGAGACTTTGATGAAGCTTCTGTTCAGCTAGGGATCGGATGACCACATCAATAACAGTGTCCACGTGCCCCAATATATCCCAATACTCCATATCAAAAACCAAAGCTAATCAATGTTCTGAGGCAGATAGGCCAGTAGGTCAAGTGGCCTCAGAAGATGACAGCGCATGATCCTTCTGGAACCCAAACTGGTGGTGCGACTTCGACAAGGAACATGTCACAAAACAGAAGATTGTGTCACACTGAAAATGGAGGTTAACGAAATGGTAAAGAAAGTGCACCTCCGGAAGTTCCTTTTCGACAAGGCTAAGAACCTCCTAAAAAAGGAAGCAACCAATCAGCCCACTAGAGTTACCCCTGTCTTACTACCTCGACAAGATAAAGTAATCAACATCATCTCCGGCGGCTCGGAAGTAAGCGGTGTAAGCCACGTGGCTGAAAATACACCAGAAACCAAAAAATGGTCAAGAAATCACAAGACCGAAGCACCTGCTCATAGGTACAGGTAAGATCAGTTTCACAACCAAGGAACAATAGAGGGTCCTAGCTCCCCACCATGATGCCCTAGTCATGTCGCTCACTGTAGCAAACTGCATGGTAACACGAGTACTGGTATACAACGGGAGCTCCAGCAACATCATCTTCCAAACCGCTTATCATAATCTTGGGCTGGAAGAAAATGCACTACGTCCCACTCATAGGATTCGGCGGGGCAATGAAGCAAACTGTTGGAGAATTCGTTCTTCCAGTATACGCCAAAGGAATCAACATGTCAACAAAATTCTTGGTTTTCGACTGTCAGTCATTTTATAATATGATATTCGGGTGAATTTGGATCCATGACATGGGACATAAAAGAGATCAGAGGAGACCAGGAGAAATCTTGGTCCTGCTACTCGACCACCCTCAAGGTAAAAACCAAAGTCTTATAGAAATTACAGAATAGACCTTTGGCCTCGCACATTGAAGAGCCAGAAGTCGAGGAAACGGATTAGGTGCCACTAACGAAGGGAGACCCGACACAGAAGCTAAAGATAGGATCCAAGCTCGCCGCATGGTTGAATAGAGGCTGACAGACTTATTCAGGTCTAATTTGACAGTTTTGCTTTGTCCCATGTGGACAATCTAGGAATCGATCCGGAGATCATCGTGCATAAACTACAAGTCGACCCACTGCACCAGCCTATCAGGCAAAAAAGGAGAAAATTCACTCCCAAAAGGGACGCGATCATCATTGAAGAAGTCAAAATCTACTAGACGTCCGGTTCATTATAGAGTTGCAATATCCCGAATTCCTAGCCAATGTAGTGGTGGTCAAGAAAAAGAATAGGAAATGGCGAGTCTGTATATATTTCACAGATCTCAACATGTCTTGTACGAAGGACCCATTCCCCTTACCTCATACCGATAAGCTTGTCGACACCACAGCGAGGCACCAGCTGATGAGGTTCATGGACACGTTATCTGGCTATAACCAGATACTTATGCATCCGAAGGTTCAAGATAAAACTTCTTTCATGAATTCTAGGGGCATCTACTGCTACAAGGTCATTCCTTTCGGTTTAAAACACGCCGGGTCTACCTGTCAAAGGTTGGTGACTATGATGTTCGCGGACCAGATCGGACAGACTATGGAGGTATATATTGATTACATGCTAGTCAAATCTTTGGAAGCCGAAGACCACATATCTCATTTGCAGCAAGCCTTCTCCACCTGTCCGAAGTACAAAATGAAGCTTAACCTAGCGAAGTATTCTTTTGGAGTTAGCTATGGGAATTTCCTCGGATATATCGTGACCCACCGACGCATCGAATCCAATCCAGGGCATGCAGTAAGCGTCGTCCTGGTACGAGACGAAGTAAACAAAAATCTCCCAATCTATTACATTAACAAATCTCTCGTCGACGAATAAAACCGCAACAGCCATCTCGAGAAATTGTCTCTGGCGCTCGTCATCGTGGCCCAGAAGTTATGCCCCTATTTCCAGTCTCACCAAATCGTGTTTTTCACGTCGTTCCCATTAAAAACGGTGGAGTTAGGAGAATACGATGTAGGATTTGCCTGCTACTGCCATCAAGTCACAGGTCTTAGCAGATTTGTAGCCAAATTCTCCCGAATATGCTCCCGACTCTGGAAAGGAAATAAACCTTAGAAGTGAAAAGGGGAAACAGGAGAATGGACCCTCCCTATGGACGGGTCCAGGAATACCAAAGGAGCTGGAGTAGGGATAGTCCTTAGGTCCCCAACTGGGGACACAACCTCAAGGGCAGTAAGATGCAACTTCAAGGCAACTAATAACAAAGGCAAATATCAAGCCCTAATCGCAGGGATCGCCCTGCCTAAACAAATAGAGGCAGAATATCTCCAGGTCTTCAGCGATTCCCAGCTAATAACCGGTCAAGTTCAAGGGGGGTACCAATCTAAAGATGCCATCATTATCAAATACATGTCGATCGCCAAATTATTGGTCGAAAAGTTTCAAAGCTGCAAGCCCACGCAGATCCCCAGAGAGCAGAAATTTGAGGCCGTCGCTCTGGCTAATCTGGGATCCGCCCTAGAAACTCAAAGCCAGATAAGCATCTCCTTGCTAATGCTCCAGTGGCCAGCAAAGGAGGAGGAAGCGGAGCCGGAGCGAGTCTCAGATATCGAGGAGGAAAATAACTTGGATGCCCCCCCCACCATCCTCAAATACCTGGAAAGGGATATCCTCCCGGAGGACCGCAGCGAAAGAAAGAGAATCAGTAACAGTCAGCAAGATACGGAATATCCCAAGGGAAACTGTTCAGAAGGTTCTTTTTGGCCCTTACACCTACTTCCATTCCTGCCTCTTGGTAAAATGGAAGTTTTTTACATTAGGGTATTCTTCCATTTTTCGATATGGAAGAGTTTAACCTACCAAACCGACATCTACTTGACTATATAAGGGGAGCCGAATACCTAGGACAAGGGATCGACATTCAGAGACTAAGAGATTAGAGTTTGGCGGCAAGAACTAAGGTTTATATACCAAACGTTGTATTTTATGCTCATTCAATCAATAAGACATCTCTTTCGTGTCGATTCTTACTTGTCTACAAATTTCATCTATTTTTCCTTTATACATAAAGATCCTATACCAAAATCCCCTAACCGTTTGGCGCTAAAAGGAGGGTAATCTTAACTGCATGACGATGGAAATAGATGAGCATGACGAGCAGCCTCCGGCCACCCCTAGAAAGATCGAGCTACAAAACTAACTCGACACTATAAAAAACCAAGTGACCGAGCTGCATAAAGATCAGAAAGCGACGGGAAATCCTGAGCTCCTCTCAGATGTTCAGATCCTGAAAGAGAAACTGGGCGAGCATTCCAAACAGCTAGAGAAAAGCGCCAAGACGTTCACCCAGCTCGAAGTTGAGAATCTCGTCCTCCGAGACAAAAATCAAGCCGTCCACATGACAGGAAATAAGCGACAACGCTTCAGAACCCAGGTTTGGCCCATTCAATCTATGGATACACCCACCGATGAAGCTGGCGACATTCGACGGCGTCAACCATTGAATGGAGAAGCCACAACAGGGGATGGTGTAGCGGGGAAGACTTGAGTACTCGTCGTAGAAGACAGTGACTCTGAGATGGATGCCAAAGAGTAAAAACTAGAAGGAGCAACGGCAACAAGGTCCACTATAACCGCTTACCTCGAGTGGGTGTTCTTCAAAAAATTTGACGCCATCCAATCGACGGTCGAAAGGCTTCCAGGAGTAGCTCCTCTGATCCGGAGAAGTAATCCCTACTCTTACACCGATACCCCATTCACAGACGAAATCGCACTAATAGAGATACCAAGAAAGTTTTCTTTCCCCAGCGATATGGATAATCACGTCACCCAAATACAAGCAACGGTTTCTCACTGTAGAAATCCAAAAGGAGCTGAGAGAAGAGACCATGTGCAAAGGCTTCGGCTCAACCCTAACAGAGACTGCCCTGAAATGGCACATCAACCTACCCAACGGTTCAATACGATCTTTTGCGAGCCTCACCGATAAATTCGTGGAGCAGTACATCAGAAGCAAGACTCTGGAGAAAACCTTGGAAGATCTCTGTGAGATCCTAGAGAATCGAGCAGTCTATTACGCAACTACATAGCGTGCTTCAACCAAGAAAAGGTGGCTATTGCAACGCCTCAACATTAATAACGACGTTCAAGAGAGTCCTGCTCCCTGACCAGAAATTGGTCACACAAGATAAAAAAGACTGAGATGAGTGATCCTATCAAAGTTTAGGAAAAGAGGCAGGGAATAGGAACCGAGGAAGGTATCCAAACCGGCCCCTGGAGAAATCAGAAGGGATGAAAGTGTCCACGTTGCCCGATATCTCCCACCTCTCCATATAGAATCAAAAGCTAATCAATGTTCTGAGGCAGATGGGCCAGCAGGTCAATTGGCCTCTGAAGATGAAAGCGCTTGATTCCTTCCGGAACCCAAACGGTGATGCGACTTCCACAAGGACAAGGTCACAAAACGGAAGATTGTGTCGGACTTTAAATGGAGGTTAATGAATTACCAAAGAAATGTCCCCTCCAAAAGTTCCATTCCGACAAGTCTAAGAACCTCCTCAACAAGGAAGCAACGAATCAGCCCACTGGGGCTGGCCATTCCTCACCACCTCGACAAGATAAAGTAATCAACGTCTTCTCTGGCGGCTCAGCAGTAAGAGTGTAATCTATGCGGCTGCAAAGAAGAGCACCAGAAACGCCACGAATGGTCAAGAAATTGCAAGACCGAAGTGCCTGCTTCTAGTTACAGATGAGATCAGTTTCACAGCAAAGGAACATGAGAGGGTCCTTGGTCTCCACCATGACGCCCTAGTCATATCGCTCACTATAGCAAACCGCCTGGTAGAACGAATACTGGTAGACAATGGAAGCTCCAGAAACATCATCTTCGAAACCGCTTATCATAATCTAGGGCTTGAAGAAAACGAACTAACGCGAAAGGTCACCCCACTTATAGGATTCAGAGGGAAAATCAAGCAAACTACTGGATAAGTCATTATTGCAGTATACGCAGAAGGAATCAACATGTCGACCAAATTCTTGGTCATCCTCTGTCAGTTATCTTATAATAAGATTCTCGGCCGATCTTGGATCCATGACATGCAGCCGTCCTCTTAACGCTTCATCAAATGATCAAGTTTCCTATCCTAGGGCATAAAAGAGATCAGAGGAGATTAGGAGAACTCCCAGTCCTACTACCATACTACCCTGAAGGAAAAAAAAGGTCTTATAGCATTTACAGAATATACCTTTGTCGAGGAAATGGACTAGGTGACACAAAGCGAGGGAGACCTGACTCGGAACCTAAAGATAGGATCCAAGCTTGCCGCATGGTTGAGATAGAGGCTGATAGACTTCCTCAGGTCCAATTCCTTCTGTTTCGCTTGGCCCCACGTGGACATACCAGGAATCGATCCGGAGATCATTGTGCATAAACTACCACCAGCCTATCAGGCATAAAGGGAGAAAATTATCCCCTGAAAGGGATGCGATCATCAACATAGAAGTCAAAAATCTACTGGATGTCGGGTTCATCAGAGAGGTGCAATATCCAGAATGGATAACCAATGTAGGGGTGGTGATATAACCTATTTATTTCCAGTTTTTGGCCATGTTATGGACTCCATTTAGGGTCTATTATGTGTGTCTAGGCTATGTTTTAAGGTCATTACAGGTCCAGGTACGTTTTGGAGATATATGGAGCTTCTCGAGCATTTAGAGGAGAATAATCCGTAGTTGATCTTTGAGAGAGTCGAAGTACAAGACTGCCGTCGATGGACGTCACTATCTTGACATCGACCGATGTAACATAACCAAGATCGATCGATGCTGACCACTTGCCATCGATCGTTCGCAAACAGCCGATTTGAAGTCCAAGTTAAAGACAAGACACAAGATTACAAGTTTACTCCTGGATGAGTTTTGACCTATATTTTAGAGTTTTTATATTTATACTTTATGTATAAGAAAGAAAAAGTGGATACATACGAATACGTACGTTTTGAGGTTCATTAGTAATGAGGGAGAAGATTTATAACTCCTTAGGGAGATTTTTATTGAAACTCCAGTGTTTTATCTATACATTATATTCAGATTATTATTTTTACTTTGATTATCTTTGAGAAGTTCAACTAGATTTAGGGTTTATTAATGGTACTGATGGATTAGCCAAACAATAGAATTGTTAGGGTTATTATTACATCTATCAATAGAATTGTGTTTATTGCTTGTGTTCTAGAGTAGCTAACTAGAACCCTTATAATAGGATAGTTAGGCGCAAGCGAGAGCATAGTCTACTACCGAAATTTATTATGTTTATCTAGGTTTCTAGAAACAAACGAGAGTTGATTTAGTTAATCTAGTGAACTTATCGAATTAGGTCATAAAGCTAGACTCAAGAAACTATAGATCGACGCAGGATCATTGCCATTGATCGACGATCATTCTGTGTCAACAAGCGAGAACTGAGACATTAGACTTAGTCAATAGATTAGACTCGCAGCGAGATCTGGACGTCATTAACATTAAATATCGAGTTCTATGATTAATACATTTAACTTTTATCTTCTAAAATCTACTTGCCTGAAACCCTAGATATACCATATTTACATTTACATCTAGTTAGTTTATTAAGCATATTTCCATATTTACATTATTAGCATATTTTCATATTCCTCTAGACTCTCTAATAAGGAACATTTCCTTAGACTGATTACTTGTTACCAATATATATATAATCACCTAGCTTAACTTTAGGAATAAGAAATCTATTGTGTGTCATTGTTCTCTGTGGATTCGATCCCTAAGTAATACACCTGATATCTCTTGGCAAGAGTATTATTTTGTGTGTTAGGATTAAGGGTTACTTTGATAGTTGATTGTTTAGGATATCTATACCTTGCTAGAACAGTAAACAAACACGCATGTCAAATTTGGCGCCGTTTCAGGGGAACATTGATCACCATTAGATTTAATTTCTAGGGTTTATTCTATGTTTGTTTTACTTTCAAATTAGTGATTTTTCTTTTCTTTGTCTTTCAGGTGCATGCAAAAGAGTACCAAGAGCAATAAAGGACAAGAATTACTATTCTCAGACCCGCAGAAACTCGAACGTACAATCTACAAAGAAATACGACAAGCATCGATCGACGGCATACATTCAGCGTCGACCGACACTTCTATACGGATAGCATCGACTGACATTGATCACTTACCATCGATCGACATCATCTCACCCACATCGATTGACAACAGCATATGAGTTTAGATGGTTGCACATATAATTGTGGTTCATAATGAGAATGAAGACTTGCATGACCTCAACGGTCATCTACGTAATGCAGCAGGTCCAAAGGTAGAGGATAAGGGGGCTGTAATCCCTGATAAAAATGCAGAAGCAGACGCTGGAATAGCTCAATCTGAAGCTAACGCCCAAACTGCTCAACGAACGCTGGCTGACTACAACCGTCCAGTTCTACGCCAAAAGATCCGCCATTCAGCCTCCAGTTTTTCAGAGAAACAATTTTGGAGATCAAGGCCCGCTTTCTTTGGACTTATAGCACAGACACCTTACCATGGGTTACGACATGAGCACCCTATGGATCATCTGGAGCGATTTTAGGATTTAGTGACTACAATTAAAGCCAATGGAGTCCCTAAGGACTATCTTTTCTGTAAGTTCTTCAAGTACTCACTTGTTGGAGAAGCTTCATATTGGCTTAAGCAACTACCACCAGGATCCCTGACATCTTGGAATGACATCAAAATCGCTTTCTTGCGTAATTTCTTTGATGAAGCGAGAGCAGAGGATTTGAGGAGCAAGATTGCTACTTTCTCACAAGAAGCTTGAGAGTCTTTCAGAAACTCTTGGATCAGATTCAAGTCCTACCAGAGACACTGTCCACATCATGGATTCAATGAAGTGCAGCTCCTTAGCACTTTCTTCAGAGGTATTGGATTACAATATCAAATGTCTTTAAACACAACTAGTGAGGGAAAATTTGGCACCAGAATCCCTGAAGAAGCTACAAGATTGATTGAAAACCTAGCATCTAGTAGTAGCACCAAGAACACCGATTCCGAGAGAAGGAAATAAGCTATAGCTGTGAGCAAGGAGCAGATTGAAGAGGTTAAGGCAAAACTAGATAGTATTCAAAAAAAATTCGAAAAGCAAGTTACTTTTGCGGACATGGAAGCAATTAAGTCTGGAGACGATGAGTTTGATGAATAAGATGTAAACTACATCGATGGGAATGGTTTCCAGAGACAAGGGAATTGAGGCTTCAACAGGAACTCCTATGTTACTGGTCAAAGGAGTAACTTTTACCAGACTTATGGATCTACCTCCTACCAGAATCCTCCTCCATAAAGTTAGGAAAGCAAGATTGAAGCGATGGTTGACAGAGTTTTAGAGGGACAGCAGAAGATGACTGTGGATTTCAATGGAAAGATAGATGGTCTATACCTCAACCTCAATACCAAGTTCGAAAACCTTAGCACTCATGTGAAGATATTGGAGAATCAAGTGATGCAAACAAGTGAGACCATTGAGAAGCATGAGATCTTGATCAAGGAGAAAAATCGAGGCTGGGAAAAGACACCACGTCAATGCTTTGATTGATGATGATTTATGGCATGATATCAAGAGAGAGAAGCCCCAAGATAGCAATTTTCGTGTGGAAAATTAAGTTTCACTTGGCAATGCTAATACGCATCGATCGACGCCAACCAGTGACAATTGATCGACGGTGAAAGCTACAGACTCAGTGGCTTTGTGTGAATCGACTAATATCGATCGACACTTTTTCCATGACATCGATCGATAGAGGGAAAAAGAATCAATCGACAGTACCTACTCGACATCAATCGAAAGGAGGGAAATCCAGTACGCTACCAACCTAATTGCGAGCTTATTTGTACCTCCAACTATGACAATTTCAGATCAGAACACAAACACATCTGAAGCTATGGATACTGATAGAGAAGATGAGGGACATTCAAAAAGGAGACAAAAGATCCCCAAAAATCAACGCAGAGAAGCCAATGAAAAGAAGATAGATAGCTTTGCTAAATTAGTTTTTAAAATTCCTCTAGATACCTCATTTGATGAGGCCTATTATATTCACATATTGTAGATGTTTTTCAGGGAAACAAGGGAGACCGATGATGATATAGAAATGATGTTCAATCACCTCAGGGAGAAGATGAAGGAGAGGATATGTCTAAAGAAGAAAAGTGATCCTAGAAAATTCGTGGTTCCATGCTTCATCAAAGGAAACAAACACCCCAACGCCCTTTGTGACACTAGATCTTTAGTAAGAATTATGCCAAATTGATGGCAGAGGAGCTGAACCTAGAAGTGGAACCCTCCAACGATTCCTTTACATTCGTAGACTGTACAAGAGTAAATTCAGGAGGGATGGTAAAAGATGTTCCAGTGAATATCAACAATATATTGGTTCCAACAGACTTTCATGTGATTGACATAAAGATAGATTGGAACTCTTCTTTACTACTTGGGGAGCATTCATGGCTACTGTGGGAGCAATATGCGATATGAAGTTAAACAGATTGTATCTATCTATAATTGATCAAAATATTTTTATGAACCTGTCAAAAATAAGAACAAGTCTACCCTAATCGAATTGTGCAATGATGCAGAACTTGTGGCCACATGTTTCTGAAATTACGAGTTCAGTGAGGAATCAGAAGAAGGAGCATCGATCGACACCCAACCCAACCCATCGATCGACAACCATACAGTTCAACAATCGATCGATACCCACCCTATCGCATCGATCGACACTCAAACTTCCGAACAAGCCCACACCCACTGCGATTTCAATTACAACACAGCCTACCTCGAGTACGGCGAAGATTACAGTGACAAAGAAACGATTGAAAACCGAGGGATTTCTATGGAAGAGGCTGGAATTTTCCATGTTTCCCCTCGACCTGGGAAATCAACATTGATCGACGGACATCGTACACCGTCGATCGATACTGAGAATGAAGCATAAACCGAACAAGATTCATCTGCAGAACGCGAAAGGGAATATGATTATTTACAACCAGATGAGTTCGGTATTATGCTAGATCCATATGGTTATGCAAAAGCTATGGACGGCCGAATTCTACATGTCACAAAATACGATGTGACAGATATACTTGCAATGGCTAACGGAGCTGGAAACCTTTTCATTCACCGGTCTGATCATCGAGCATCGATCGACGTTACACAGACGACATCGATCAACGCTAATCCAGCGTACCAAGGTTACTGTGGAGATTACGAAAATCACGATGCAATTTACAGAGAGGAAGAAGCTAGCTGGGTAATGAATGCAAGAGTAGGCAATCCAGCATCAATCCTCAACATATCTTGGCCCTCAAATGACATCAAACTAAGGAAGATGTAGTAGATGCCCTTGTTATGGCTAATGGATCATGAAGTTTATTTGGACAAAAGCAACATCCATTGATCGACGCATAGGTACCACCATCGATTGACATCAAGGAGCAGAAGCACGAGCCTAACCAGTACCAAACATCGACCGACAACAAGAAGCGTGCATCGATCGATACCACCATTCCAGGAGTCCACGAGTTATGTACATCTAACCCCTTTACTTCAGAAACTCCGAGACCGGTCAGTTGGATAAATCCCCTACTGATAGATGGCCAAGGTATAGTATGGATAGATAGATTTTGATGCTGATGGCCGAAGGATTTTATTTTGGGAAAAGAAAGATGAGTATGGCATATACAGAGACGAGAATGGTAATGCACGCGCTATAGACGGACGAATTGTGAATGTGCAAGAGGAAGATATCAGAGCAGTTCTAGAAAGAGCTATTATGTTTGAGTACAACTACATATGTTTACCTGAACATGCAGCAAAGATCGCTATGTCCAGAAATAAGCAAGAAACATACAGCAAAGCAGAGATTGATGATCTTGTGAATGAGATCTGCAACGCTCAAGAGATTTCATTAGAAGATTCCTATAGGAGGCGAGATGATGTCTACTATCCTATAGACAAATGCCTCACCGGTCTGACTACACGCATGGATAAGATGCAGCGAGATTTGGATACTATTCAAAGACAGCATGTGAGTGGACACAACAGAGTGATATCGATCAACGACAACATTGCGCTATCGATCGATGCTAAGTTCGACAGACAAAAGCACGCAGAAGAAACACAATTGGAAGACAGGTTCAATGAGATTGCTTTCTCTCAGGACTTAATGAAGGAAGATATTTCTCATAAATTGGAGGATATATCAGAGACTACAGCTGCCAGACTTAGAATGCTACAGCGTAATATTGAGAATCTACAAAGGAGAATGCATTCAGTGGAGGTTACTAAGGAGATCATAAAGAATGAGAAAGCCACAAGAGATGAAGCAAAGAGAAACTTCATTGGTACATGGTTTCAGAAGAGCAAAGAAGATGTAGACACTTGTTTTCCAGGTGTTGATCCACCTCCATTCTAGTCAGGAAGTTCAAAGCGTCGAGCTTACGACTATAACCAAGAGCTGAGTGCACTGTTAGTAGGTTTTTACTTAGTTTTTTACTTATACTAGTTATTTATTTCGAGTTTTATTTTATTTCTACAGACTACTTATACTACCATCGATCGACACCATAGAGGCCCCATCGGTCGACAGTGGATCGCGACCATCGGTCGACCAAACCTGCCTACCATCTATCGACACTCTCTCACATAGAGAGGTATCGAGTTATATACTTAAGCTATTTACTTATGATTTAATTTTTCTTAACCAATACGGGGCAGATTACACTAGGGACAATGTAATTTAAATATGGGGGGAAGTTCGCTAATGCTATTTTATTGTTTTTGAGTTTTATTTAATATCAATATAAGTTTTTCAAAAAACAAGTTTTATTGAGTTAAGAAGAAGACTATGATCAAGATTTATTATTGAATAACCACACTTTAGCACCAATCTTAGAAGGTTGTTTGCAAAGATTACTAGCGATACCAAAGTGGATCATCCTGCCACTATATCACACTTGCTTAGGAAGTTTGAAGGAACCGAAGCTGATTTCCAACACCAATCCTGACATTATTTGCTTGCTTTTAGGTTTGGTATACACTGGATCGGACTCTTTCTGCAAGTCTGGAAGGTAAAAGTCTGTGTGCTTCTGATTCCCCTCTCTCTCCCCTTCTGATTAAAAAAGGAGTCGAACAGGATTTGGTGGCTACAACCATTAAAGCTTGATTCATATGATCCTAGAAATAGATAAATGTCAAAAAGATGTGAACAGGATCTGGTGGCAAAAACCATTAGGTCATGATTCATGGAAGCCAATCCAAATATGTCAGTCAATTAAAAAAATAAAATGATACCATCAAAAGAAGGGAGACATTGACTGAGAAGGAGTGAGAAGAGAGAAAAGAAAAGAATCATAGAAGACTACATGTGTGTTCATATACTTGCAGAGGTACGAGTCTATATATCCTTTGATCGATACTCTCAAGGTAAAGCCTGCACTTTTATTTTATGTAAAGAAATGAAATCAGTAGAGGGGCGAGTCAGACTAGTATTCGCTAAGTTGTGGTAGAATTTATTTGGTTGCTATACTAGTATATGGTATATAAAGTTCTCTGTGATTGACTTAATAGGATGTGGCTGCAATAAAGTAAAGTGACAGTTATACTTAGATATTATATGAGTGTTTGCTTTTCAAAATCTCTTTCGCAGGCTTGTTTGCTTGAGGACAAGCAATAGGTTAATTCTGGGGGAGTTGATATAGCATATTTATTACCAGTTTTAAGCCATGTTATGGACTTCATTTAGGGTTTATTACGTGTGTCTAGGCTATGTTTTAAGGTCTTTATTGTTCTAGGTATGTTTTGGAGATATATGGAGATGCTTGGAGCTTTTGGATCATTTAGAGGAGAATAATCCGTAGTTGATCCTTGAGAAGTCGAAGTACAGGACTGTCGTCGATCGATGTCACCATCTTGACATCGACCGATGTTACATGACCAAGATCGATCGATGCTGACCACTTGCCATCGATCGATGATCAATTCGCAGACAGCCGATTTTAAACCCAAGTTAGAGACAAGACACAAGATTACAAGTTTACCCCTAGACGAGTTTTGACCTAGATTTTATGGTTTTTATATTTATAATTTATGTATGCGAAAGAAAAAGAGAATACATACATATACGTACGGAGACGTATGGTGCAGGGTTCTTTAGTAATTAAAGAGAACAAAACTCCCACGCCGACGCTCCGGCTAATCTGGGATCCGCTCTAGAAACTACAGCAAGATAAGTATCCCCTTGCTACTGTTCCAGTGGCCAGCAACGGAGGAGGAAGCAGAGCCTGAGGGAGTCTCGAGGAAGAAATAACTTGGATGACCTCCATCCTCAAATACTTGGAAAACGATATCCTCCAGGAGGACCGCAACGAAAGCAGGTGAATAAAAAACAGGCAGCAAGATATTGCATATCCCTAGGGAAACTGTTTAGAAGGTCCGTCTTTGGCCCTTACCTACGATGCATTACCTCGAAGCTGGCCGCTAGACTACTCGAAGAATTTCACAAAGGAGAGTGCGGTTCTCATTTAAGCGGCCGGTCTGGTACTCAGAGCCAGGAGAGCCGATTATATTATCCCACCATGGCGGAAGACGCTAATAGACAAGTCAAACACTGCGATCAATGCTAAAGATAAGCCCTGGTTTCGAAACTTCCTCCAGAAAACCTTAAATCTGTGAGTTCCCCTGGCCAATCCGGAAGTGGGGCGTGGATGTTGTAGGGAAATTCCCGATGGGGCCGGGGAAGAAAGTCTTCCTCCTAGTTTTCACTGATTACTTCTCCAAACGGGTGGAAGCCGAAGCATTGAACAAAATAACGGATCTCCAAATCAGGAAGTTCCTGCGGACTCATGTAATCACCCGTTTTGGGGTCCCTCATGAGATCGTCACTGAAAATGGACCCCATTTCACGAGGCATAATTTCAAATAATTTCATAAGAGCTGGGGGCATAAAACTCACCTTCGCCACGCCGAGGCATCCTCACTCCAACGGACAAGCAGAATCCACTAACAAAACGGTGGTCGACATGATAAACAAACATCTGGAGAATGCCCATGGAAGATGAGCAGAAGAACTACATGGAGTAATGTGGGCCTACCAAACCACTCATAAAGCCGCCACAAAAAAAACTCCTTACCCACTGGTCTACAACACGGAATGTATAATACCAACAGAGCTGCACGTAAAAAAAACTGTGTCAGAGCCCCTCTCTCCAGAAGAGAATGAAGAGCTAATGGCACTGAGCCTCGACCTGCTTGACAAAAGAGAGGTGGAAGGAAATGAAAAAATGGTCATACCAGAAAGACATCACCAAGAGTTACAACTGAAAAGTCAGAACCAGGACCTTCCAGCAAGGGGATTGGGTTCTACAACAAGTTTTTGACAATACGAGAGACAAATCAGCAAAATGCTATCTCCCGGATGGGAAGGACCATACAAAGTAATCGTGGTGCAGGGAGCAGGAGCCTATAGGCTGCAAGACAGAAACAGCAAGACTAAAATTAACTGCTGGAACGCCCTACACCTCAACACTTACCACTTTTAAATACAATCCTGGATCATGCTTCTTTACTATCTATTTAGGCATTATGTTTCCTACTCCTATATATTCTAAACGTCTCCGGACTAAGGCCTATTTAAAAAACTAGTTCTGACTAAGGGAGCAGCACGAATACCACCAGACTTAAAGAGGCATAGGAGCTGGATCAAGTATCAAGGGACTTCTAATCCTGGAAAACCCAAGTGGTGCTTCCACTACAACCACAATGGGTATACTACTTAAGCAAGAATAGGCATGCACAAGCCTGAGTATGCTGTCAAATATACATGATCCCCGCATAAAGGCCATGACCAAAGCATATGTCGGGGTCTCCAGTATGAAATGTGCGAAATCCTGCATTAAAACGCTACGTGCTACATACAATGTAGGAGGCACAAAGTACATTTCCAAAGTACTGTAAAGAAACCCTAGGGTTGATACAATGAGCAAAAAGTGAAAAGTCGGGGAGCCCAAATTAACCCTGTTACGTCAGAAAGTCTAGCGCTTGAGTCACCACCCAAGGTAGATTCACACCAGCACCGATCGATAAAACTGGTGATTGCCTAACTCTTTTCAGGGTCAAAGTCAAAACTGCATGAGATAAAAGTTAGACAGTGGCTTTCTGCATGAAGCAGAGTGCAGCACAATAAGACCTTGATAGTGACCTACTTTCGGGTGGCAGATGGCGAGGGCTAAGCTAAGATCAGTAGTAGCCTACCTAAAGGAGGCTGAATACAACACTAGGGAATAGCCCCCAGGCTCAGAAACTTGAAGGACGAAGCTCAAAGTATGTGAGCATCCGGGTTTTGAATCAACAAGAAGATCAGGCATTTTCGGGCTCTTCAAGCAGCCTCGAAGTCAATAGGAGGCATAATAACGAATGAGTTCCCCTGGGAAACAACATTCACTCTGCCAATTTGTAAAGGCAAAATCTTAAGCCATCAACTCCGAGGTCCCCGCGATGGATCAGAGTAACGGAAAAACTCAGATCCTTGATACCAGATCAAGCAATACCCTGACTCATAGGGCAAAACATCGGAGCCTAAGGAAAATCACTAACAACCATGACTTCATTAGAAGTTAAAAAACGATATCCTCTTGAAAACAAGACAAATTACTACTACGAAAGTAAAAGCACGCAAGGCGATAAAAATCCGTAATGCATCCTTAAAAGGGGGCATGAAGGCCTACCAAAGAAGTCCTAAAGCCACGAAGGGCCATCATTCTAAAGAACAAAAGGCTACAATGGAGCCATCCTCAAACAAAAAGGGTAAAAGAGCCCCAAATATTTCAGTAAAACACCAACAATCGAAAACAAACAGAAGCCATAAAGAAGTAGAGTCCTTTAGAGAGAAGGTTACTCTAAAGGCCATGATCCGCTCGTCGAGTTGAAAGTACTGCAAAAGGAAAAATCCAGCTGACCATCTCCTCCCACCAGAAGCAATTACCGACTCCTCTGCAGGATTCCAATGCCCGACCCGCTTCTCCAACCATTTCTTCATAAGCTCACACCCGGGCCGATGCTTTGGTTTGCTGGATTATCAGCCCTTGTTGAGCCGCCATATCTTGTATCTGGGTACGGAGTAAGAGAACCTCCCCTTGCAACTTCTGACAATCTCCCGACAACAAAAAATGGCAGGGGCTCGTTGTCTCCCGATCATTAGACTCCTCGGGATTCACTACTGGAAAGGAAGAGGAGCCTATTGCTGAAAGCACCGTCGGATCTGAAATCAATGCAGCGCGTCTACTGCACGTTTCTAGCCTTGTGGTACTAGTCGTAAATGGCCGACACGAGAGTCTAAAAGTTTTCCCTGAAAAAAGTATATCATAAGAAGGAATTAGAAGTACAAACCTTTGTTGATAACACCAGAAAAAAAAACTTACCCAAACACGGCTGTGACGTAAAGCCTCCCGCTTACCAAGAAGTCACCCATCGAAAATGTCTAGGGCACAGGACGAGATACGGCTGAAACAAGAGTTCACGTCATTTAACAAAACTACAGATAGGCGTTATTCCAAAAAGGAACAACAAAGAGCTTACCGACGGTCCACCAAAACATAGGAAAGTTGGAGGCCTTGCCGACTTTCATAAATATGTATCAACTGTTTCTATCGGTCCCCAACGGTATAATTGCCCCTGGTTCCCCTCGATGGCTCCTTTACTAAGTCACACCATCTCGAGAACGAATGTGGTAGAATCCTTTCTTGTTAGCGAAACGGGGGAAGTAGTAGGAATAGAAAATCTCGTTCACCCCAAACTATATTTCATGGAATTCTCCCAACACCTAGATAGCGATCAGCGTTCGCCAAGTCAGCGGAGTAAGCTGAGAAGGAGAGAAACCGAAATAAGATGAAACTTTGGCAATCAAAAAGGGATGTCCACCCCCCCCCCCCCCCCCCCCCCCCCCCCCCTCCGAAAGCATGCCTCCAGGTACTCCTAGAAAACATATACTTCATTCTTTCCACCGTCGGGAGCGCGTTCAAATTCAGCAGGACACCTCAGTTTCACCAACGGAGGGATCTAATATTTCCTCTGAATTCCTACCAGTTCCTCATATCGAATCTTGGAGAGAGGATCATCATCATTGTCAACCACTAGAAAGTGCCACAGCCTCGAAGGGGACATCGGGACCACCTCATTATTTGCCTCCAGAACCTCTCCTCAAGATAGCATGGTAGACGAGAAAGGGTATCCAAAGAGGCGACGAGGTCTCATGCGACAACCCACGAACAAAGCCGGAAAATCAGAAAGCTTAGATAGGCAATTCATTCTGCTAAGTTGTGGATGCGAGATTCCAAAGCAAGTCGAATATGTCGTCGTCCTTACCCTTCTATTTATAAGGGATATTCTGCCTCCTTTGTCGAGCCAAAAAGGAAATATGTCGTCGTCCTTA